>VDFB02347304.1:37650-145858 GCA_007258455.2 Sequoia sempervirens
TATTTATCTATTCACGGTCCTTTAATTCTTCCATAGTTAAACAATTATTAAAATCATTTAACTATCCCATGCCACCTCCCCTAATTAAATAGTTAATCTAAATTAATTATTTAAGGTCTAATTTTCATCTCTCCATTTAATTAAATTAATAAATTTAATTAAATGCTCCTCTTGTCCATTTTCCTCCATTTTCAAATAAATAATTTGAATAAATTATTTATTTTCCACTTGTCCATTTCCTCCATTTTCGAATAAATAATTTAAAATAAATTATTTATGCACCACTTGGTCAAAGATTCCCTATCATAATCCCTTGTCATAACATTCATTTCCTGTCATAGTTTGCATGTCTGTCATAGCCTGCATGTATTGCATGTCTGTCATAGCCGTCAGCATCATAGTTTTTTCCATGCATGGCATATTCTTGGTGCATCAATTTCGGACCGTCGATTCAACCTTCAATCTCATTCGTCCATTCGAAATTTCCTTTTCTTATAAAATGGAAATTTCAAATTCACTTCTTCTTCTTCCTCCTCTCTCTCTCAAGCATTCAAGCGAACTTTTGATCTTCATTTTCACAACACATTTGCATGCATACTTAGAACTTCTCTTAGGCACTTAGAGTCATCTTTGCATAGTAAAATCCTTCAACACTTGTGTAGGACATGGCATAGTCTTAAGTTTCTCGAAGAATCTGAGGGCACTCTTCAACTTGCAGCAAGCTAGAAGGTGTAATGGAGGTCAGTCATGGAGATTGAAGATTTGGGTAACTTTGTTTTATTTATTTTCATGTTTTCTCCTTTTCTCTCCATTATTTTCTTTGGATTTTTAGATTTAGCAATTCTAAACTAATCACTATAAATTTCCATCTTACAGTCACTACTTTATTACTCATATTAATGAAATCCGGTTATGGCATAGGATGATGTGTCACATCAATTTTGATAAATTAGTAAGAATCAATTTAGTTCAAGTTGTGAGAGATCTACCAAATATTACAAAGCCTGTCAATGTTATCTGTAAGGAGTGTCAAATTGGAAAGCAAGCAAGAAGAAGCTTCAAATTCAAACAAAAATCTACTACCAATCTGTTGGAATTTGTGCATATAGATCTTTGTGGTCATACAAGAGTAAGAAGTCTTCAAGGTGACAAGTATTTCATGCTATTAATTGATGATTATTCTAGAATGGCATGGGTTACCGTTGGTTTGAACAAGTCTTGTACCTTTTTTATTCCTTTACTAGGGACTTAGGGGACATAATTCACATGTTAAGTTTACTTAGGCTATTAGTTGTCTTATATAGATAAGTATTAGTTGTCTTATCTAGACTTTACACTTTCCTAGGTAGTTATGAGTTAGTTGTCTCATGTGATAGGATTAAGAAACTTGTCATGATCTTGTCTAACCCTATCTCTAATCCTTCCCTTTATAAGCAAGGCATTTCTAGCATATTTTGCATTGCATTGTATTCTATTGCATAGCATATTGATCATTTGTATCATATTGCAATCCTTGTTTGGTGGAATAGCATCTTCCATTGTTGCTTTTCTCTATCTCTTGTGGAGGTTATTTGGTGTTGCAGATTGAAGATCTTGGTTGATCACTTCAACATGGTATCAGAGCTTTGAATCTTGCAAGCCTCTTCCATTTTTTCATTAGAGAGTTTCCATCAAGTTTTCTATTGTGATTTGAGTTTCTTGTATGATCTTGCAAATTTCCCGCTTGCTCTTCTCTTGCGTTTCAATACAATCTCAAAAATCAAAAAGGGTTTGCTAAAAAAATTAATCCTATATTGCATGTATGCATTTTGGTGGGATCTGGTGATTTTAACACTTTTGGCTATAGTGGTAGTATTTTAGGTTGTCCCATTGTGTCTAGGAGGCTCGAGAAATTTAGATTTGGCTTTTGTTTCACTCAATTTGGTCACCATTTGCATTTTTGGCAAATAAGGGTTTGGAGCTCAGATCTAGTGAACAGCTTTTTATAGGAGCATTTTTGGCAAAAAAAATAAGCCTTCCATTGCATCCAGGAAGCCATTTGCGAGAATTTTGATATATAATTTGCCTATATTTGGAAAAAGTTGATTTTGGGGCAATTTCTTTTTACTCGAAGGGTCGTACGACCCTCTAGGTCACGTAGGTACGATTAAAAAATTCAAAAAATAATTTTCTCCATTTTCATTTCTATTGGCGGTGTATTTTTTTAAAAAAAATTCAAATAAATAAATATTTTTAAGCGCTATATAGCGCTGGCCTTTTCAAAAGGTTTTTCAACTTTAAATAAGCTGCAGACTTTAATAAGTCTATGGACTTTTCAAAGAAGCCCAGGGTTTCTATTAACCACCCAGCACAAACCTTAACTGCCATTTTTTTGAAGACCGCTAGCCACTTCTTAGTCATTCGGTGAATACACTAGCCGCTAGGAGAAGTAACCGCCAAGTGGGCGATTAAGCCCGAAACCGTCGGATAAACCGCGACTACCAGCAACTTTGCATGTGACCAGAGCTTGCAAACCGCTAGAGGTTTTCTCAAACCACCAGATTTTTTGCTTGCCCCAACACCCAGTCACGTGGGTGACCAACTGCTAGCCCCTAGGGGCTAATTTATTGCACCCAAACAGTGATGAATTTTGCTCTTGTCTAGTCTTCAAAGTCCCTCTTCTAGGGCTTTTTTTCAATTTTGTATAACTTTTTGCCATGGCATCGGATTTTCAAAAACAAGATATCGATGAAAAGATGGTTCGATGAAATTCACAATGGCATAGGTGATTTTTCTAGGTTTTGACATTTTTTGCCAATTTTTTCAGCTCAAAGGTACAAGTGCATTTATTGCTTGTAATTGGCATAAATTTTGCATACGAAATCAAATTTTGGAAAACTCTTTTTTGAAATTGCTCAAAAAATTGCAAGGAATCTATTTGTAACCTCTATTTTTAGTTTTGGAAAGCTCTTTTCTCTAAAAATTGTAAAAATCACCGTGTTATAAACGGTTGATTTGAGCTTGTCACTTATAAAAATTGCAAAATTTCTTCATTGTAATTTGTTGGGGGGTTGCAAATTGAGTTTTAATACATTCTGGAGGGGTGAAAGGTACAATTTAAGTGTCAAATTTTCTTCTTTATTTTGGTGTTTATGGCGGATCTAGGGAAAATTGAACCTCTCACTCCACACAATTATCATAGATGGAAGCTAAAAATGACTCAATTGTTACAATCTAAGGGTTTATGGCCAATGTTAGATGCAGAACAACCTGAATTCACAAGGGATTATGAAATTTTTTTCCATAGATGTAAAATGGATGAAGCAAAAGGGCTCATTGGCTTACATGTATCTGATAACTTCTTTCATATTTCAGAATGTAAAACACTTAAGAATGTTTGGGATAAACTTGAAGAATTTTATGGAAAAATAAATTAGTTCAGAGTATTGCAACTTCAAGCAGATCTACAAGCACTTTCTTCAAATGCATTTCCTTCAATTTAGGATTTCCTTGCACAATTCAAGTTGATTTTGTCACAATTAAAATGATGTGGGCATGATATATCTAGTGATGAATGTATCTTCTTGATTTTGTCAAAGTTAAGAGGCCCTTACCAAGTGTTTTCTTCTACTTTCTATTCAACTATGGATGTCATGGGGAAAGATTATAAAATTCCTACATTTGAGTTATTTTGTGAGCATCTTACCAGGGAGGAGGCCAAGTTGGTTCAGTTGGATGCACTACCTAGTTCTAAGAATCGTGCTCTAATGGATCAATCATCCAAGGGTAAAGGAAAGAACAAGAAGAAGCCCAAGACAGAATCATCTTCAGGTAGTGAGACTCCCTCCAAATTGAAGTCGAAGAACAATCAAAATTCCACTCCATCTCCTTCTTCTTCTACCTCTAGAGATTCTTCTTCCAAGTCCAAGAAAAGAAAAGGATATCCTTGTTCCTTTTGTGGAAAAATTGGGCATGATGTGGCTCATTGTTTCAAGAGACTTGAGGCCTTAGAGGAAGCTATGAAGAAGCATAACATTTCAATGTCTAAGCCATCTTCCATGGGAAAAGGTCAAGCTCTTTCAACATGGACTATTCATTCATCTTCAGACAGTTAGATTCTTGATTCAGGTGCTTCACATCACATGACCAATTCACGTGATCTTGATTCCATTATTCACACTTCTACTTTTCATATTGCAGTTTGGAACTCTTCACAGATTCTAGTTTTGGGGATAGGCTCCATTCAGATGCTAGATGGGTGCATTGAGGATGTTCTTCTTGTTCCTGATATTTCAACAAATCTACTTTCCATATATCATATTTGTCATTTTGGAGATTGAAATTCAATTGAGTTTACTCCACATAATGTGACTATCAGACAGTTGCAGGATCAGGTGAGAAGATTGTTGTTATAGGGATAGTTTATCATGAGAACCATTTGTATCAGTTTGATGGCTTTTATTCTTCATCAGGTTCATGTTTTGTTGCTTATGTTGATTCAATGAGTAAACTTTGGCATGAAAGATTTGGGTATTTCAACTACATATATCTTCAGTAGATGAAAGCACATAACTTAGTGGTTGGTCTTCCAAAGATCTTTTGCACAAATGGTGTTTGTCAAGGTTGTGTTCTTGGAAAGAAACATCAAGATCCTTTCCTAAGGGTCAAGCTACACATGCAACCACACCTCTTGAGTTGGTCCATAGTGATCTCATTTCATTCCCAACTCCTTTTTTTAGGGGCTAAGTATATGCTCACATTCATTGATGATTTTTCCTGATGGATATGGGTTTATTTTCTGAAGGTCAAGAGTGAAGTTATCACCAACTTCAAGACCTTCAAAACATTTGTGGAGAAGCAAACAAGTTTTTCTCTTTGATAGATACACATAGATAATGGGGGGGAGTATGTCAATCAAACATTTCAGGATTTTTGCAATGAGCATGATATTCTTCATCAGTACATGGTTCCTTACACTCTTCTACAGAATGGTGTAGCGAAGAGAAAGAACAAGACTCTTGGGAAGATGGCCAATTGTATGATTCAGTCTAGGTCCATGGCTCCAGCATTTTGGGTTGAAGCTGTCAATTGTGCCAACTATATTTAGAAATGTATGCCCCACAAGGCAGTAAGGAATATGACCCCTAAGGAGGCTTGGTCTCATCACAAGCCTAACATATCCTTCTTCAGAGTATTTTGTAGTGAGGCTTGGGCATTCATTCCGGATGGTCGACGTAAATCAATGGAGAAGAAGAGTGAATGGTTCATCTTTGTTGGCTATTATGAGGATATGAAGGCATAGATTGTTTGATCTTAACACATGAGAGGTTCATTTCCAATGTGATGTTTAGTTTGTTGAGTACTTCACCCAGATAGATCCTCCTTTGACTTCTTCTTCATCACAACCAACTCAATCTTTTTCAATTGATGATGTTTTGCTACTTGAGGAAGATTTTGATGATGGTCTTGATCCACCTCCTCCTCATTCAACCACTAGCCCACGATGGGCTTGAGTTACTCTTGAGGAGGATGGTCCTCTTGTTGGTGATCCCTTAGACACTCGCCACACTCATTCTCAAACTTCAGGAATCACTCTTTTGAGTTGTGTTGTTTCAAACGATCCTCAAAAAAATTTAGATGCTTCAGGTATTCCATAATGGGATAGTGCTATGGTTGATGAGTATTATTCCTTGATGAAGAATCATACTTGGGATCTTGTGCCTCTTCCTAAGGGAAGAAATTTGGTTTGGTGCAAGTGGGCGTATCGTACCAAGTATGCAACAGATGGTTCCATTGACAAGTACAAGGCTCATCTTGTTGCAAAGGGGTTCTCTCAAGTTGAAGGAATTGACTATTCCAAGACCTTTGCTCATGTTTCCAAGATGGATTCTATTCGCCTTGTCCTTGCTATAGCTACATCTCAGGGATGGTCAGTGTATTAGATGGATGTGAAGAGTGTCTTCTTGTATGGGGATCTTCATGAGGAGATCTATATGGAGCAGCCACCAAGTTTTGTGTAGGACCCTTCACTTGTTTGCAGGCTTTGACGTTCATTTTATGGTCTCAAACAGGCCCCTCAGGCTTGGTATGAGAAGATGGATAGTTTCTTGCTTTCTTCTGGCTACACTAGCTGCCATTCTGATCTCGCAATTTATACTTAGATACATGGAGAGGATCTACTCATACTTTTTCTCTACGTGGATGATTTGATTCTCACAAGGAGTTCTACTTCCATGATTTAGAGTACACAGTGAGCATTTATGGAGTGCTTTGATATGACCGACCTTGGTCTTTTGCATTACTTCCTTGGCCTTCAGGTTCATTATATTTTTGAGGGGATCTTCATTTTCCAGAAAAAGCATGCTCTTGATTTGCTTCAGATATTTTGCATGACTGAATGCAAGCCTGCCCCTACTCCATTCCAGTCGGGTGTTGTACTATCTACCAGTTGCACTACTCCTACAGTTGATCCCACCTTGTGTCGGCAGTTGGTTGGCAGTCTTTTGTACTTGACACAGTTGTCCTGATATTTCCTTTATGATTGGACTAGTCTATCACTTCTCATAGGAGCCTCATGAGAGTCATTGGAAGACAGCCAAATGTATCTTGCGATACATTCAGGGCACTACTCATTTTGGCATTCACTATACATCAGGTGCATCTCAGATAGTGGGCTTCACTGACTTAGATTGGGTTGGTAATGTCAATGATCAAAATTCTACTTATGGCTTTGTTTTTTTCCTTGGTTCTGGTCTGATTGCATGGTCATGCAAGAAGCAGACTCCTATTGCATTATCATTGAAAAAGGTTGAGTATCGAGGTGCATTTTTGGCTAGTCAAGAGGTTTTGTGGCTTTGTCAGTTGATGACTGAGTTTGGATTCCCTTCTGCTCAGCCCACTACTCTTTGGTGTGACAATCAGAGTGCCATTCATATCTCTCGCAACCCAGTGGAGCATCAGTGTACTAACCATATTGAGATCCACATGCACTTCATCAAGAAGCTCATCCAGGATGGTGTTCTCAACTTGGAGTATTTACCTACAAATCAGCAGGTTGCAGAAATCTTCACTAAACCTTTGGCATCGCCTCATTATCTTCAGTTGCGATCAATACTTGGGGTGAAGGAAGTTGTCCTTGGAGGGGTCTTGAGGATTCCTCCTTCAATTTTCAGTTTTCTTTGTAGTTTTTTCTCTCTTTTGGAGAGGAGTTTTCTCCCACAAGGTTTTTCTCCTTTTCTCCACTTGTGAGAGTTTTTTGTTTTGTACATGGGTACCTCATTAGGCCTTGTTTTTGGGACCCATCTTTTGCATTTTTTGCATTTTGCATTAGTTTTTTCCTCCCTAAGTTGCACTTAAGGGGGGTTTTGGTGTGAAAAAGTCTTGTACCTAGTTTATTCCTTTACTAGGGACTTAGGGGACTTAATTCACATGTTAAGTTTACTTAGGATGTTAGTTGTCTTATCTAGATAAGTATTAGTTGTCTTATCTATAATTTACACTTTCCTAGGTAGTTATGAGTTAATTGTCTCATGTGATAGGATTAAGACACTTGTCATGATCTTGTCTAACCCTATCTCTCATCCTTGCCTTTATAAGCAAGGCATCTCTAGCATATTTTGCATTGCATTGTATTCTATTGCATAGCATATTGATCATTTGTATCATATGCAATCATTGTTTAGTGGAATAGCATCTTCCATTGTTGCTTCTCTCTATCTCTTGTGGAGGTTATTTGGTGTTGCAGATTGAATATCTTGGTTGATCACTTCAACAGTTACTTTTCTCAAAGAAAAATCAAAAGCTCTAGACAAGTTTAAAGCATTTAAAGTTATGGTTGAGAATGAAATGGATATGAAAATAAAATGTTTGAGGCCTGACAGAGGTGGAGATTTCACCTCCAATGATTTCAATATCTTTTATGAGAATCATGGCATTAAGAGGCACTTGTCTGCCCCTACGACTCCTCGGTAGAATGGAGTGGTTGAAAGAAAGAATAGGACTATTCAAGAAGCTACAAGGACAATGATGAAAGAGGAAAATCTATCGGAAGTCTCCTAGAGAGAAGCAATTCATACTGCTATTTATATACTTAACAGAGTTCAAGCAAGAGCAAACAGTACAAAGACTCCCTACGAGCTATGAAATGGAAGGATTTGTACTATCAAGTACTTCAGAGTGTTTGGAAGCAAATGTTATATCAAAAGAGATGAAGATAACTTAGGAAAGTTTGATGCAAGGTCTGATGAAGGTATCTTCCTTGGATATTCTACTAGAAGAAAATCCTACCAATGCTACAACAAGAAATTGAGAAATATTGTTGAGAGTGCAAGTTTCAAGATTGATGAAGATTTATAGAAGAATTCAATGATGATAGATGGATATGAATCAGATGAGTTTTCTTGAAAAGAAGAAGAAAAAGAAAGAGAAGTGCAGATTTAAGAGGAAGAAGCTCCAGAAAAGACTCCTAAGTATGTGCAGAAGAATCATTTTGAAGATAAAATCATTGGAGATAAGAGAAAAGGTGTAATAACAAGAAGGAAAGTTATTGAAGAACATGTAAATCTATGTTTACTTTCTGAAGTTGAACCTAAAATAGTGATTGAGGAATACAAGGATGGATATTGGATCAAAGCTATGGAAGAAGAACTAATGCAGATTAAGAAGAATCTGACTTGGGAACTTGTCTCAAGACCAACAAACAAAAATATAATTAGAACTAAGTGGGCATTTAGAAAAAACTAAATGAGAATGGAGAAGTGGTAAGAAACAAGGCAAGGCTTGTATGTAAAGGCTCCTCACAAGTTGAAGGAATAGATTTTGAGGAGACATTTGCTCTGATGGCAAGAATGGAAGCTATCAGGATGTTTTTGGCTTTTTTAGCACATAAGGATTTCAAATTTTATCAAATGGATGTGAATTTTGCTTTTTTGAATGGACAACTAGAAGAAGAGGTATACATAGAACAACCAGAAGGATTTCAATTATCAAACAAACCGGATATGGTCTGCAGATTGAAGAAGGCATTGTATAGATTGAATCAACCTCCTAGAGATTGGTATGCAAGGTTGGATAGGTATTTGATACAACAAGGATTCAATAAAGGTACCGTAAATAGAAATCTTTACTTTAAAGTTGAAAAGGATCAAATCTTGATTGTGGTTGTATATGTTGATGACATAATTTTTGGAGGAAATGAAGCTATGTGTAAGAAGTTCATTCAAGAAATGCATAAATAGTTTGAAATATCTATGTTTGGGGAGATGAATTTCTTCCTCAGACTACAAATAAATCAGACAAATAAAGGTATTTTCATTTCACAATCAAAGTATGTCAAGGAAATATTGAAGAAGTTTGGAATGGAAGATTCCAAATCGGTGTGTACTCCTATGGTTATTGGTTGCAAGTTGAACAAGAATGATGAATCTCCTAAGGCTGATCAGAGAAAGTATAGATCGATGGTTTGTGGACTGCTATATCTAACTACTAGATTGGATATCATGCATGTAGTTTGTCGTGTGGCTAGATTTCAAGAAGATCCTAGAGAGTCACATGTTGCATCCTTGAAAAGGATATTCAAATACTTGAAGGGCACTCAAGATCATGGCTTGTGGTATCTAAAGGATACTAATTTTACTTTGAGTGCTTACACAAATGTAGATTGGGTTGGTTGTGTGGATGAAATAAAAAGTACAAGTGGTGGTGCATTCTTTCTTGGATGTAGATTGGTGTCATGGATAAGCAAGAAAAAAGATTTAGTATCTTTATCTACTATAGAGGTAGAGTACATTGCAAGAGCATCCTGTTGCACACAAGTGTTGTGGATGAGGAAAACATTGAAGGATATCAAGGTAGTATATGATGAACCAATTTCTATCTTTTGTGACAATACAAGTGCTATCTGTATACACCTAAAATCAGTCAAGACATTTAATTAATTAAATACTAGTTATTTAATTAATATTCCATCTACGTATAAATAAATTCTCAATTTATTTATATAGTTCATATCCTTTAATTCTCCAAATCTAAAATCATATTCTTCTAATTTAATTAAATAAACAAATTTCATAAGCTTATTTTATTTAATTAATTTTCACTAACCTCGGATTAGGAATTCAAGCACATGTCTACAACTTTTTCATGCCACCTCACCAAGGTCACATGAAATTAAATAATTCTAATTTTTAAATTAGAATTATCTTCAACAAATTTTCAAACACATGGCTTATTCCTCACACACTTCTTCAACAAACTTTGAACACATGGTCTTTCTCTCACACACTTGATTCTTCCATCCATTTGGCATCTTGTCTTTGGTCAAGAGATTCCTCCATCCGTTTGGCATGTTGTCTTTGGTCAAGGGAAACACCTTCTTGATTCTCTCCATCTCCACTGTTCATCCCTCTTGTTTGAATCTGGACCCTCAATCGCTACCACATCACAAGATGCTTGGAAAAGCCTATAAATACAACCCTTTTCCATTGTATTTTGCATCCATATTTGAGTAGAGTTATCATGCAGGAATATCATTTGAGCATTGGATCATTTTGGAGTCTTATAGTTAGCTTTGTTTATCATTTAGAAAGTTTGCATTGTAGCATCATGTTAACTTAGAATCACATTTTTCTTTATAGTTGCATTTTATACCATGCTTTTCTTTATAGTTGCATTTTAGATTAGCATATTCATATTTAGTATTTGAGCATATGCAGAATCATCTTAGCTTCATATCATAGCATTTACATTATATAATTTAACCACATTATCCATTCATCATAATCTCTATCATAGCTTTCATCATATAGTTTCATATAGGAACTTAATTGACTTGCACGTTGAATAGCATCTCACTTTTCAAGTTGTCATTTTAACAACCATAGTGCACATCCAAAATTTGAGAGCCAATATGGTTTAATAAATCCTTGAGAATAGAGGACAATGAAACGTTCTTAAAATATTTGTTTAACTGCAAAATAGAGTAGTTTATTTTATTCAAATATTTGATATAATATGTTTCATTGGTGTTTGTGTTGATTTACTAACAATTCCCGCATTTCACACACACATAAAATGGTGCCCACCGTGGGGACATACCCCATTTTTAACAATTTTTTGGAAAAGTTCTTGTAAACAGGCTGGACATGACGTTTTAGTGCAATCATTAGTTCTTTCAGCACATACAACTTCTGTTTTGGCGCATCTGAGGAATCTTTCAGTGCATCTAGGGTCTGTTTCGGTGCATACGACATTTCTTTCGGTGCATCCAGCAAATGTTTTAGCGCATACAAGGAGTGTTTTAGCACATTCGATATTTTCGTTAGCGCATTCAGTATCTATTTTAGTGCATTGGGTTGTTATTTTAGCACATTGGTTAGTTCTTGTAGCGCATTGATATTTTAGCGCATGCAATGACTGTTTTAGTGCATCTATTTAAATTTGTGAAATTTGAGAACTGATTGGTGTTTTTTGCTTATAGGTACTTTTATACATTGGTCAAAGACAAATTTATCAAACTACTAATGATTTATGCAGGGGCTGGAGTTATTTAAATACTTTCTTTTGCATAAGATAGGCATCTAGCTTAATTAGAAAGGATAAAGAACACTATGTCTTTAATGCTTGATGAATGGTAGGCATATGCTCTCCCCTTAACTGGGTGACCAAAAATCCAAACCCATTCACTTTTTTTTATCCTTAGAGGGCCTGCCTTGTGGGAAAAATTAATCACCCAAGGGAACGACCCAACCCGTAACACGCTAAAGCCATGCGATTTCCAAATAGGATATAAATGTGGGTACTTGGGGAAAGTTCAAGTATCATGAGGATTGTTTCGACAAGAAGGGTAGCAATGGTCTCTTGCCGCATGGAAGATCCCCCAAGAACGAAATGCCTATACTACAACCCTTTGTTTTAGCAAGGCCAAAATCCTTATTCTATTTGTTGGTGCAAGAACGGTCGTTCTGAAGTTGTCCCACATTCTTGCGGCTTTTAATAGAGATGAGAAATATGCCATGGGAGATTCATGGGTATTGATGCTTGGTTTCCCCGTAGAAGTGAGTGCCATGGAGGGGAGCTAGTGGGGTCAAGCATATATAAGTAAGCACACCTGGAGTAAAATCCAAGTGGGAATCCAATAAATATTATCCTACACAACCTTAAGTTGTGCATGCTTGATGTGTCTTTACCAATGTGTTTTTAAAAAAAAAATTCAAACAAAACATAATACATTGGAATTGAAACCTTGATTCAGAAAAACATCCTTTGGAACAACTTGGAAAATTAGAAAATCAAACACAAACTTGCAAGAAACTGCGTCATTTTCCCAGTTCAACGCATCCGCTGCATTTTCTAGTGCATCTGTGCAATTCTGTAGGGCATCCAACTATTGTTATAGCGCATCTGTGCATTTTTCCAACGCATTTACCCTCTGTTATAGTGCATCTATGCATTTTTCCAACACATTTACCCTCTGTTCTAGCGCATTTGGGTAATCTTATAGCGCATCTGTACACTTTTCTGGCACATTTGTTCTCTATTTTAGTGCATCTGTCAAATCTTTTAGTGCATTTGGGCTCTGTTTTAGCGCATCCATTAAATGCAAAACTCGAGAGTTAAACTTGTCCCCTATTTCACAGTTTGAACCAAAATTTAGAATCTTCTTCAAGTCCAAAATCATTCCTTAGGTACCATAGAGTCTAAACTTGTTAAAATTGACCCCTACAAGTGGAATTCTCCAACCTAAACCAAGATCTAACATCTCAAAGTGTCAAAATCATCAAACTTATCACACCTTTGATTATTAAGCCTAGTTTCATCATCAATATTTACCATCATTTCATCACAAAACAAAGCTATATAGTGAAATCAAACTTAATCTCATTAGAATTTGTCATTCTATTTGACTTAGTTGTAATCCTTGGTACTCTTCCAAACTTAGATTGAAGTTTAGTCAAAACTATAACACTTGTATGCCTGTTCAAACAAGGTTACAAAAACAAAAACTCAAGGAAAAAGGACTTAAAAATCAAAACATTGAAGAGCCAAACCTTGGAACTCCAACCATTGAAACTCCAATCATTGAGACTCAAAACATCGAAACTCAAAATAGTGAGACGCAAAACACCATGGCAGAAGTTGAAGAGAATCCTTTCCATGGAATCCACAACAATGAAGGGGAATAAATAAATGAGGAATATATCCAACATGTTGAACAAGATCCCAACTTCCACAAATGCTTAGAAAAGATTTTTGAAAGAAATGGGGAAAAGCACCTCCTTATGCTAGCTAAACAAGGTGTAAAATTACCCAAGGAATTTGATGTGAATCAATTGAAAGCACCTCCAAAACAGCCTGAAAAAGAAACTGAACAAGTGGTTGCCCTAACTCACCAAATGAAGAACCTTCAACAACAAATTCTCGATATGCAAAGGGGAATCTCAAAATGATACTTGATCCAAGACATTTTTCCATATCCATTTGATCAAAATATCCACATGATTCCCTTTCCTAAACATTGTGAATTCCCAAAGTATGACAAAACCAATCCGATAAACCATGTGAGGGAATTTAGAACCATGAGTCTTGAATTTGCATACGAAGAAACGTCCTTGATGAGATTATTTCCACGAAGCTTAGGTGGACAATGTCTTGAATGGTTCTCCAAAATCACCCCACCAATTAACACCTTTGAAGAATTGGTCAATAAGTTCATCACCCAATATTCTTACAACATCCAACATGACATCACCATGAAAGATCTTTGTAACTTGAAACAAAAGAAGAGTGAATCGTTCCTTGTATTCTTGCAAAAATGGAGAAGGTTATTTGCACGATATTCTTTTCTCATACTTGAAAAAGAAAAGATTGAAATCTTCATCGATAACCTAAATGATGAGATGAGTTATAGATTGGAATTGTAATGTCCACCAACCTTTGAAAAATTGATTGAAAACGGAATAAAAATCGAAGAAGCTCTAGTCAAGAGAGGAGTCATCAAAATTTACAATGAAAGCAACTCATCATACTCCTCCAACAATTAAAATAGTGGTGACAAACCCAAGTTTTGGCAACAAAACAAGAATGTTGGAAATAACGATGGTGCAGTTGAAACTCAAAATGTGAAACCTGTATTCAACTTAACTGCAGCTGCAGCCAAAACTAATCAGAATAACAATCCACCCAACAACTAAACCAATAGCCAAAACAACAACCAAAATGTCAACCAAAGCAACAATCAAGGTAATGTTGGATCTAGAACACCATCATATCGAACGTCCTCAAATTGAAGAAGGTTTACACCTTTAGGACAATCATTAGAATTAGCATTGAAGGAACTTCTCGAAGCTAAAGTCATAATGTTACCAAAGGCAATAAATTGGGAACCACAAGTTAAGCCTCCATGGTGGAATGATGCTCATTTTTGTGACTTTCATCGCAACAAAGGACATAAAACCAACGACTGCATGCAATTGAAGCACTTGATACAAGATTTAATTGACAATAAGACAATATTTGTAGAAGGACCCCAAACAAACAATGATCATGGGTCGTTCAAGAACCCTCTACCCAACTACAAAAAAGGGAAATATTCTTCTTCAAATACTAAAGGAAAAAACATAAACTATGTCTATGAAACCACCATTCTACATATTGAGGCGGTTGATGATCAAACCCATGACAAATCAGATCTTATTGCAATTGATAACCCAACAAACAACAACACCCTTGAACATGAACAAAACATCATTGCAATTGAAAATCAGCATCACGATATCCACACTACCTCACATCAAATCAATGACCTTGTGCCCATAAATTTGTTCAACAACATCATTGCAAATGACAATCAAATCAATGTTATCAAAATCAAAGGAGGACAAAACAATTCATCGATCAATGCAATCACACGAGGACAAGCCAAGGTAACATTGAAAGGAGCTACCCCTTCCACGTCCAAAGCAACTACTGTTATCCTTGCAACCTAATATAACATAGTTGATCAGTTGCAAAAAATACCTGCCAAAACATCCAAAATATCCATATCGGCAATGAAGAAACAGTAAAGACTGTCCATCTAGCAGAATCCTTGACAGATCAAGAAAAATCAAACTTCATCAAATTCTTCACAGAAAGACAAGTCAATTTTGCTTGGTCATATTCTGACATGCCATGGATTGATCCAGAACTCATCATGCACCACTTATCACTACCAGTAGGGATAAAACTAGTCAAGCAAAAGTTAAGAAAAATGCATCTGCATATTGCCATATTGGTAAAGGTAGAATTGAAGAAGTTATTGGATGTTGGGTTCATTAGACCAATTGACTATGTCGAATGGATATCAAACATTGTGCCTATTTCAAAACCAGACAAGAGCATCAGGATATGCACAAATTTCAAGGATCTCAACAACTATTTCCCAAAAGATGACTTTCCCCTACCCAAAATTAACATCATTGTGGACCTAACAACAGGGCATGGCATGTTGTCACTCATGGATGGTTTTTTCAGCTATAATCAAATCAAAATTGAACCTGAGGATCAAGATAAGACAGCCTTCACATGTTCGTGGGGACCCTTTTGTTGGAATGTCATGCCATTCAGGTTGAAGAACGCAGGAGCAACTTATCAGTGTGCTATGATGACAATCTTTCATGATATGATGCACACCTTCATGGAAGACTATGTGGACGATCTGTTAGCTAAATCATACACCAGAGAAGGACACCTAGAGATCCTAGATAAAATCTTCATGAGACTAGAAAAGTCCAATGTACGACTGAACCCAAAGAAATGTGTGTTTGGGGTGACTTCAGCCAAACTCTTGGGATATATAGTTTCAGAAAATGGCATTGAGGTAGATCCTATAAAGGTAAAATCCATCATGAATATTCCACCACCCAAGAACATCAATTAGCTATGATCTCTGCAAGGGAGATTCCAATCAATCCGAAGATTTATCTCACAACTGGCAGACAAGACCCATCCTTTCACTCACTTGCTACATAAGAATGTATTTTTTTTATGGGATGAGAAATACGAAGAGGCCTTCAACCAATTAAAACAATATCTGATGAGTCCACCTATCATAATACCACCAACAGAAGGAAAGCCACTTTTATTGTACATAGCAACAACTGAGATATCATTGGGAGCCTTGTTAGCATAGGAGGATTCAAAAAGGAAAAGAAAGGGAAATTTATTATATCAGCAGAACCTTAAATGGCTACGAGATCAATTACACCTTCATTGAAAAGGATTTCTTGGTAGTATTGTTCACTACCCAACAATTATGACACTACATGCTAACTCATACCATCAAATTAATAGCTAAGATAGATCCACTGAAAAAACCTTCTTAGCAAAGCTAATCTAACTGGAAGACTAGCTAAGTGGGTCATGATGTTGAGTGAATTTGACATCCAATATGTCGATAGGAAGGCAATCAAAGTACAAGCAATTGCAAACCAGTTAGTTGAAGCACCATTGCAACACAATAATGGGTCTTGTACTTTGATGGCTCTTATACATGACATGGATCAAGTGTCAGAATCTTGTTTATCTCACCACAAGGACATACCATTCCCAAATCCTATAGACATATGTTTCCTTGCACCAACAGCACAGCCGAATATGAAGCATTGATCATTGGAATCAAAGTAGCAGTCAAGTGGAAGATCACGGAGTTACATGTGTATGGGGATTCACAACTAGTCATTAATCAGGTAAACGATGATTATCAAACAAAGGACGACAAGATGATGCCCTATAAAATAATGGTTGATGACTTCAAAAATTAATTTGTGGAAATAATATTTGAGCAGATTCCTAGAAGTGACAACAAAGTTGTTGATGCCATGGCAACCATTGCTTCTCTCTTACAGATTCCTGAGAAATGAGCCCGTTACGAGTTCATGGTGGAACAAATGTTCAACCCATCCTATGAAAATGCAGAATCCCAAGTCATCTACCATCTAGCCGAGGCTGACACTTCCATCTATGGGAAAATTTATAATTACCTAAAAGACAATACCCTCCCACTCGACCTATCCCAAAATCAAAAATGAAACTTCACTCATCAAGCCGTCTGATATACCCTTATGGCAGATGTCCTTTATCAATGAGCTCTTGAAAAAACTCTCCTCTGATGTCTGGAATGTGACGAGTCTGAAACGGCTTTTTGAGGTTCATGAAGGTGTGTGTGGAACTCATTCGAGTGGTTTAACCTTAGCCAAGAAACTCCTCCATTTAGGATATAACTGGATGACTATGGAGAGGGATTCTTTTCAGTTCGTCAAGAAATGCCAAAAGTGTCAAATTCATGGCAATCTCATCCACACACCAGCACAAGAACTTCAACCTTTTGCATCAACATGGCCCTTTTGTCAGTGGGGATTGGATCTCGTAGGGAAAATTCATCCATCTTCATCAAATGGACACAAGTTCATTATCACAGCCACGGAGTATTTTACGAAGTGGATTGAAGTTGTTCCCCTAACCACCATCACAGGAAAACAAATCTCATCATTCATACTGAACTACATCATTTGTCGGTATGGCATCCCTCAATCCATTATCACTGATAATGGAAAACCTTTAAAAAATCAAGACGTTGAAGAAATTTGTGAGAGATTTCACATCCAGCATCAGTTTTCTCTACCATACTATCCTCAAGGAAATGGCCAAGCAAAGGCCTCAAACAAGACTATCATGAAAATCTTGAAGAAGATTGTCAACAATGTTGGACGTGATTGGCATGTTCAACTAAACCCTACTTTATGGGCTTACAGAACCAACATTTGCACCCCGACAAGAGCCACACCTTATGCTCTAATCTATGGATCAGAATCCATTCTACCTATTGAGGTTGAACTACCATCACTCTGGGTGTCACTAAAAGGGATCATTTCAGATGAGGATTACAGAGTGTCTAGGTTACAGGAATTGGAACTATTGGATGAGCATCGTCAACATGCAGTGGATCATTTGAAAGCATACCAACAGAGGATATCCAAAAGTTATAATCACAAAGTCAAGCCTAGAACATTTTAGGTGGGTGATTTAGTCCTAAAAGAGAACCCCTGTAACCAACAAGATCGAGAGAAAAAGGGAAATTTTGAACCAAACTGGTAGGTCCCTTTGTTATTGTATCATTCTTCGATGCAAGAGCATATCAGTTGTCCACCCCAGATGGGGATTTGTTTGATGAACCTCTCAATAGCCTGCATCTCAAGAAGTTCTACACCTGAATCATTTAGTGCATCGAAAAAAGTCCTAAAAAAATACAAAAGCATCAGAAAATGTCCTGAAAAAAAAAATGGTTGCCTTGATGAAAACCTAGCAAACATGCATCTTGGTAACAACAAAAAAAATCAAAAAAGATCAAAAACAACAAAAAATCAAAAAAAAAAATCATAAAATTTGAAAAAGTGCAATAAAAAAAAGTAGTGAAAACCTGGCAACGGGCGTTATTTGTGATAGGTTAGCTTTTACATATATTTGAGTATATTGACCATTCACTTTCACCATCCATCTGTATATCATCGGAAAGCTCCATGTACATATCCTGGCATCACGATCATGTCTCACCCTAGACTGGGAGAAAAATCTTGAACTCACTAGGGGCAATAACATTTGAGCTTGAACCAACAGACAAACAGCAGTAGGACAAACACAAGAAAACATTATCATAGTGCAAACCAAGCATTGAACATCAATCACCATCAGTAACACATCAACCATCCATATCAAACATCAAACAGCTAAATCAATCCAATCAAAACAAACCTCAAATGGATGATGATCCTTCTGAATCATGGTTTTATCATGTCGAGCATGAATGATCAATTGTTGTACTTTGATTTTTTTTATCATATCTCTGGAGCAACTCGATGATATATTGAACTAGAGGAGCCAGGAAGGAGTATGATTTTTCTTTGTCTGTTGTCTATGAGTTGATCATTATTACTGTGCAAATTGTCGTGGGACGTGCTCTACAAAGTATCACTACTGACATTTTGAATTTGCATAGGAAAATGGTTAACTCTTGTCTGTTTACACAAGCAATACTCAGGTCATCTCGGTTTAATTATACCTAGATGCTTGTGTTAACTTGCACTATCAAACATCATGGAAGTAGTACTCAAGTCAACATGGTCTAAATATGCCATCGATTCTTGTACTCACTTTCAACATTTTAAAGGCTCGATGATGATAAAAATCATGACAAATCGGATGTTACAAATGACAACATCTGCATATTAGATATGCATGGTTAAGTTAGATTGCATCCATGTTAGCTTGCATCTATATCTATAGGGTTTCCAAAGTTGCAACAATGTCACAACAATGTTATCTCTAATACTAATGGATTGAGTACACTTGACATTACCAAAAACACATCATTCTCATATAGAAAACACATCAGTTGTATTATCATTTGCATACATTAGAAAACATTATCACGTCATTCATCCATCTTTGCATAACATCATAATATTTTCATCAGAAAACACAAAAAGATGTACATCACATCTCATTTACATAATCAAAATCATTTCATATAGTGGCATTAAGAAAGTGGTTCTCTAAGCTTAAATGAGTGAATCTCTTCAGCTTTCCAAGAAAGTTGGGAAATATGTCAAGTTTTGTGAAGCTTAACTTAACAAATAATCAACTGATGACAACCTTCCCACAGCTCTTGGAAGTTGAATAGATTCACTCATTTAAGCTTAAGACCCTAGAGGTTTTGAAGTCTTGCAAACTTAGTTAAGCATAATTATTTGCATCACATAATCATAATTCATCTTACAAAACACAATCCATATGTCATCCCATCATCATTACATTCATACATAATTAGTATAAACATCACATATCATCACATATCATTTACATAATCGAAATAAATCTCACGTCACATAATCATACATTATCATATAATCATTGCATACATCACATAATAATCACATAGGTATCATCATTGCATAATCATAATGATCACCATCATGTAAACATCATAAATAGGTAAAATTAGGTACCATCATACAATCATTTCATCTAGCATTCATCCATTCATTTGCATCATCTATTTGCATCAGAAAAGTACAAAAACATAAAATACATCACATATCATTGGCATAATAAAGTCCATCACAGGCATCATATAGGACTCATTCATAAATCATTATAGGATCATAACACATCAGTTGCATCATCATTTACATCCATAACATATCATATCATCATCATAAAATAGAAATTAAATGCATCCATAGCATATCATATCACATCAAGCATCATAAATCAAAAATAAAATGCATCCATCATAGGCATCCATCATGAAATCATATAAACACATAGATCATAATCATCGTTTCATATCATATAACCTCAAAAATCATAATGTCAAAGTGTACAAGGATATCCAAAGGTATGAAGAGATACATCAATATCAAAAATGGTAGTGTATCATAAAGTCTAACAACAAGAGGTACATCATCAATGTTTCATATACATCAATGTATACATCATGTCCAAAATATAATAGCAAATCATAAACTAGAGCTATGGCATGCTCCCCCCAGATGGTGTTGGAATCACAAGACCAGTACCTCCCCCTCCACCTGATGGACCTGCCCCAAGATCCTGTCGATCTCTAGGCAGTGGTTGTGTGACACCCATGCTAACGGTACGAGACTGGGACCTGTTAGATCAAGACTGTGCAAAGCTCTCTCACCGCTCTAGAGAAACCACCTCATGATATCGACCTCTATAGAACTCGGCCTCTTGTGCGGTACGATGGATCTCTTTGAAGCAATCTGAAGTACCAACAATCATTGCAACTTGTTCTAGCCTCTTAGTGATGGCCTCAGCCTCATCCACCCATCATCTTAGGGCATCCCTCTCAGTAGTCAGCGTGGTAATTTTCCCCTGTATCTATCCCTGCACTTGTCCCTAGGCATGTACCTGTTGCACCTACTACCTAGCAGCATCCCTCTCAGTCGTCAGAGTCTATATTTGTCCCTATGCCTGTGTAAGAAGAGCTTGTACCTCCTCTAATTGACCCTGTAGCGTCTAAACCTACACCTATAACGGAGTAATCTATGTCTGTTATTGTTGTGACGACAATATGATCTCCACGCGCTGCTATGATGGGGCCACTAATGATCGCCTCTTGTGAGACACTCTCATCTCTCCAACATTGGGACCTGGCCCTCCTCCACCCCCATCACTATCATCTCCATCTCCCTCACTGTCATCACTGCTATCCCCCTCCTCACTGCTCTCCTCCTCCTCCCCCTACTCCTCCTCTACCTCCCCTCTCCACCGTCTCTTCCCATGACCTCCTGCCTACTCCTCTACTAACAATGGTGTTGGCTCATCTAGAATCATGATCTATGGGAATGGATGCATAAACATATACTGGGCATACTACGCTGATATCGGTGTATCGGTGATCTTTGGATGCACCTCCCAAGTCACGGCCAGTAAACCCTAGAAATGCTCAACCGTTGCATCATAGGACAAGAATGGCCCCCACTCTGTAGCATCATGTCGTCATCGTGCATAATGGGCCACTCCCTGGGGCATGCCTTGGACCCTGACATACTGTCTCAATACTCTTAGCAGCATAAATCTCTGAATGATAAAACAGGTCTGACCAATCAAATAAATCGACTGACACAAATGCGACATCTCGGTGTCATCCTCAGGCCATTACTCGCAATCAACATATGGCCACCATACCACCAAATCTAGATCATCCAGCACTCTCCTCTAGTGCTCGATTTTTCCCAACCTCGGTTGAGCAACTTGACCTGCATAGATGTGAACATAGGGCCTCATGGTTGGTCGTTGTCTATCTCCCACTAGCCGACTGAATGCTATATGCTCCCAAGCCCAGACCTGGAGCAATGTGACCCCTGCCGATAAACTCACCTTACGCAGATAGACCACCTAGTGCAAATCATGGTAAAGGTGTGCAAGCATACAACAACCCCATGCATATTGAGTGTTTTGAACAATCATGCTCTCCAAGATCTTCCCCCATCCAACTAAGAGTCCCTTTGACCTGCAGTCAGGACAAAGGAACCCTCCAATGAAACCAACTAGAACAGAAGACAAATTAGCGTATGCATCGACCATGTCCCTCCACAAAATCTCATACTCGCATATATGGTCATCCTGAAATACTCTTTGCAGCGCATCAGTCCCGCCTTGCTCATGTAAATCATATAAAACAAGCTCTCCAACCATGGGAATCTGTAGAATCCGGTAGACATCCTCAGGTGTAACTGTAATCTCACTAGTGGGAAAATGGAAGGTGTTATGCTCACTGTGCCACCTCTCAACTAAGGCTGTCAACAACCCCATGTTAATCCTAATCTAGGGCCTATCAATAAGAGATGACAAACCACATCATGTAATAATAGTTGTCTTAGGCTACATTAGATGGCAAATCAACTCCCATGTCCTGGGAAACTGCTCCCTAATTTGTAGACTCATCAATGGCTCCTATCATCACAAAATCACAAATCAATCAATCAATTAATCAACATCAATCAGTCAATCAATCAATCAAAATCAATCAGCCTATATATCTAATTAGCTCTGGGGAGTCTTTGATCAAATCTCATGAGCATCAATCTATCATTCAACCTCGCCTATCATGAGGTTCATCAATCAACTCAACCTCACCTATCATGAGGTTCATCAATCAATTCAACCTCGCCTATCATGAGGTTTATCAAATCAATCAATGCACCTCGCCTATCATGAGGTTCATCAATCAATTCAACCTCACCTATCATGAATTTTATCAAATCAATCAACCTATAATTGATCCTCGCCTATCATGAGGTCAATTATCATCATCATATCATTGCATCTCACCTATCATGAGATCAATGGACATCTAATCTGTCAAAATCATCAATCATCATCAACACAAAGGTTGACGCGATAAAACATCATTGAAATTAAGGAGTCTCAACAAGAAAATCATTAAATTTCCCCAATGCGCTAAAATAGTGCTTTTATGCGCTGAAAGATTCGATGCACTAGAGAAATCCATCAATGTTTGATGCGCCAAAGTATCCTATGCGCTATTTCATCTCATCAATGCGCTAATATAATTTCCCTAAGCGCTAATCTAACCTATGCGCTATTTTGGTGCTTCTATGTGCTAATTTGGACAACCTATGTACTACATCATTCAATGCGCTAGTTCATCTATCCTATGCGCTACATCGCTATCCCTATGCGCTAGACTATTCTATGCACTATAATAGACCATGTATGCGCTACTTCGGGATGTATATGCGCTAAAATATTTCAAATCCAATTCAAATGTGAAAAGGGAGGGAAAAATTGAATGCATGAATTATGAGGCAGTTTTTGGGGTACTTACTAGAGGTTCGTACGCTGTTGGGCAGTTTTGGCGCCTGACCCGCTCGAACCAGTGCATGTGGTAGGGGATCACCATTTTGCTCCAAATTTGCACAATTCACTCTCACTCACAAGTTTTCAAAATGCCAAATGCTCAAATGAACTTTATAATCACACTTTTTAACCGTTTAAGGTTAATTAAGTGGCATTTTATGGGGATGTTTTATTTTTATTATTCAAAAGGGTCTTAATTAATCAGATCATCACCTGCTGGCTTATATATCATTTTTCGAGAGATAAATCATTTCTGAGGCATAAAATTTTGAAATCATTATCAAATCATCAAAAATTTCAAACATTCCAAAAATCCTAAAAATTCAAAAATTCACTGATATCTCCCAAGGGGGCATATATCCATCAATATTTGAAAATCAGCGTCTAGGGCATCGAAAAAAAAAAATCTCGACATCAGTATCAAATTTTTCTTTGAAGCAATGTGTAAACACATTACTTCAAAGAGGGGCAAAATGTATACACCTAAAATCGGTCAAGACATTTAATTAATTAAATACTAGTTATTACGTATAAATAAATTCTCAATTTATTTATATAGTTCATATCCTTTAATTCTCCAAATCTAAAATCATATTCTTCTAATTTAATTAAATAAACAAATTTCATAAGCTTGTTTTATTTAATTAATTTTCACTAACCTCGGATTAGGAATTCAAGCACATGTCTACAACTTTTTCATGCCACCTCACTAAGGTCACATGAAATTAGATAATTCTAATTTTTAAATTAGAATTATCTTCAACAAATTTTCAAACACATTCTTATTCCTCACACACTTCTTCAACAAACTTTGAACACGTGGTCTTTCTCTCACACACTTGATTCTTCCATCCATTTGGCATCTTGTCTTTGGTCAAGAGATTCCTCCATCCATTTGGCATGTTGTCTTTGGTCAAGGGAAACACCTTCTTGATTCTCTCCATCTCCACCATTCATCCCTCTTGTTTAAATTTGGACCGTCGATCGCAGCCACATCATAAGATGCTTCGAAAAGCCTATAAATACAACCCTTTGCCATTGTATTTTGCATCCACATTTGAGTAGAGTTATCATGCAGGAATATTGTTTGAGCATTGGAGCATTTTGGAGTATTATAGTTAGCTTTGTTTATCATTTAGAAAGTTTGCATTGTAGCATCATGTTAACTTAGAATCACATTTTGCTTTATAGTTGCATTTTAGATTAGCATATTCATAGTTAGTATTTAAGCATATGCAGAATCATATTAGCTTCATATCATAGCATTTACATTGTATAATTTAACCACATTATCCATTCATCATAATCTCCATCATAGCTTTCATCATATAGTTTCATATAGGAACTTAATTGGCTTGCATGTTGAATAGCATCTCACTGTTCAAGTTGTCATTTTAACAACCATAGTGCACATCCATAATCTGAGAGCCAATATGGTTTAATAAATCCTTGAGAATAAAGGACAATGCAATGTTCTTAAAAGATTTGTTTAACTACAAAAGTAGAGTAGTTTATTTGATTCAAATTTTTGATATAATCCGTTTAATTGGTGTTTGTGTTGATTTACTAACAAATCCCACATTTCACACACACACTATCAATATTTCAAATAATCTAGTAAAGCATTCAAGGACAAAACATATCTCAATCCGGTATCACTTTCTGAGAGAGAAGGTTGTAGAGAATTAAGTAAAGCTTGATTATGTGCCTACAAAGGATTAGGTTGTTGATATATTCACCAAAGCTCTTCCTAAGGATACTTTTGAGTATCTTCGGGAGAAGTTGGAGGTTATTTCCTCTCCTTCTTTGAACTAGATGCAAAGGAGATGCTTCAGGCTAGTGGATTTCAAGATTCATTCTTTGGTCTAGACTAATGTTGGTGGCTACCTCTCAAGGGAAGTAGCTAGTAACATTGTTGGTTGTTGTGGTCAAGGGGAGCATGTGTCATCATTATGCAGTGATTGCTAATTGGTGCAGTATGGTGTGTGCTCCTAAGGGGGAGTATACTGAGTAGTAAATAGAAGTTGTAGAGCAGTTGTTAGAAGATTGATTGATGTCAAAGGAGAAACATATGCGATGCAAATATTTTGTCCTTTTCCAATGATGTCAAAGGGGGAGAGAGAATCATGTGAAAAATGTTCAATTGACAGTTGAGAAAGGGAGAGAGAATAGTATAGCTAGGAGAATGAAGCATATGAAAAAGATAAGTTAAAAAGGGGGGGTGATTAATGAGAAAAGAGAAGGAAATAGGTATGGAGCAAAGCTATTATTGTTGATGGTTTTTCACATCATGTGTTGCCATCAATGAAAAAGGGGGATATTGTTGCAAGTATGAGCATTTGGCGTTGTCATTGATGTCAACAAGCTTGTTTTGTCATTGGTGTCAATTGTATGAGAATAATATTGTGTTGCAAGATGGTGTATCCCTTGGTCTCCTTGGTGAAGCATGGAACTTGGGTTCATGACATGGCTTAACCGCCTCCCGTGGATCTTGTATAAATCTGGTGATTTTATTGGGCATTAATAGGTTGATCTTTTGGTGCAGCAACCACTAATGTAACAGATTGTTGCAAGAGCATGTGTTGTCTATGTTGTTGCATTGATGATGCTTTGATTAGTTGCATTATGTTGTCATTAGTAAGCTACTGGTGTCAACCTCTAGTGTTGATTTGATAAGCTTATGTATATGATTGAGGAAGTGATGGAGATGATGAGGATGTATTCCTGGTGCTTGGTTTCCAAGTGCTTTTGAGAAAATTTGATAAAAAGAGGAAACAGCGAGTTGCAGTGTGTTCTAGGTTGAAGAGTAGGGTTCTGGTGTTGCTCTACATTTCTTCTAGGTTGAATATTTTCCTATGTGCTTTAGATATGTTTATTAGAGGTGTCTAGAGGTGTTGTATCCATAATTTGGTGTGTTGGATAGTTGTGCAAAATAAGTTGTGTTCACCAGTGTGTGAATAGTGTATTGCAGAGGTGTCAGAGAAATGTTTGTGCTCTGCATTTCTCTACAATTTGGTTTTAGGTCTTGCAGATCTGAAGGCATGTTGATAGTGTTGGTATCTTTCTTTAGTCAAAGTTGTTCAAGGTTTGGTGCTTCAAAAGTTAGTTTCTTAAGTTGCAGTGTATGGAAAAATAGTTTGAGTGTATTGGGTGTGTACATTCTTCGGGTGAAAGTTGTTGCAAAGGAATTTGTTGGTTTTTAGGGTGTTTATGGAATATTCCAGATTATGTCCAGGTGACATTTGTTGTCTGTGAGTTGTTGTTGGATCAAAGGAAGCATGTACTTAAAATTTTAATGGTGCCTACACTAATTATGATGGATGTTTATTATTTGTAGAAGCGTGTTGTAGAAAGGTGTTATAGATTTGGGTTCTAGATAAGGAGTGGTGTGGTGCACCTTCACTTCTATCCACCACAAAAGTGTTTTGCTACCGAACTAATTTGAATTTGCATGGTTGATGTGCATAGTTGACCTTGGAGAATAGTTTCAAGGTTGAAGATGATATAAATATGAGTTGACTTGTTGAGGTATGTGAAGAGAGGTGTGAATGATGTGAATGATGTGAATTCTAGAGTGTTAGGGTGCGAATTTGGGAAGTGCAATGAGAGATTCCATGTGTTAGATTGTTGGATGCAGTGAGAAAAAGGTGTCTATAATTCTTCAGTTATGTTGCGAAGGTATCAAAGATGTTGTGGTGGATTTCTTTGTTGAATTGAGATGGATTTCTCATTGTAACACTCTTCTCTATCTTCTTTTCTATTCTAGTAGTCAGCCTTTCTTTCTTTGGGTAGTGAGCCCTCTAGTAGTGAGCCCTTTATATTCGGTGTTGATATTACTTTATAGTGTGAGCTAATCCTCATTGTGGTTTTTCCCATCTTGGATTTTCCATGTAAATTTGGTGTTCTCTTACGCATAGTATTGATTTGATTCAGTTTATGTTATTCTCTTTTTATGCTAAATCGTTATAACAATTTAAGGGTTAATTGAATGAATGTGGATCTAAATGTTTGTGAGGTTTTTAAGGTACAACTGATTCACCCCCCTTCTCAGTTGTCTTATGCATTCAACGGGTAAAACCTTTTCCAAATAAAACCTACACTTCAAAACATGGAAATATATTATTAAATGCAAAAGAAGATTAAAACACACTTGCAATGCAATTCTTTGTAAGAATATTTCACTAACAATTAAACTTGAAATAATTTTGACAATATTCTAATAACATACAAACCCTAATATATAAAATCCAATTCCTCAAGCACTTGTTTATTGAATATTCAAATACATGAAAACCATCAAATGAAACCCAAAATTATGAGCTAAAACCATTCTCAAATGTGGCACCCAAATTGGGTGGAAAAATCCAACTCCCAAGTCATGGAGAATCAAATCCACCATGACATAGTAAACTCCTTACACCTGTCATATGTCATCATAAACTCCCCAAATATAGTTCTCCATTTTTTGCTTCACAATCTCTTTAAATCATGCTTATGACCTTGCATCATAGTTCTAGTGAAGATTCCTAATAACTCCTCTATTATTGGCTCTTCCACGTCATAATAATTTATGATAGGTTGTCATAGGATCCTACCATAGTAGGAGTCCCTAATCTACTAAATATATCAAAATTAAATACCTCATACAACATCTTACAAATCACCAACACTTAGAAAACAATGTCGCCTCAAATTCTTATGCCCCATTTTCATGTGAGGTTAATTAAAATAATAATAAAATATGATAATTTTTAAATAATTATAGAAACTTGCAAAGGTTGAAACACCTTTATTCCCAACATTTGGACCAATATTAATAAAAAATATATAATTATCATTTTTTGGGTTATTTTAATTAGTTTGAGTTATGCAAGCATTGTGTGTTTGGAAAGTAGAATATTTTTTTTGTTGGGAGTACTAGAGAAAATTGTGTTTTATAATTCATTCATTTAGATGTGCTTGGTCTAGTAGATGTGGGTTATGTTGGTAAATCATGTCATGTTTTGTTTATTGATGACTAATCAAGATACACCTAGATTTATCTTCTTAGATCTAAATCTAAAGTTTTCTCTAAGTTTATAGATTTTAAGACTTTGGTTGAGAAGCAATAAAATAACAAGATAAATATTTTGAGACTTGATAATGTAGGTGAACATTACTCAAACAAATTTGATGATATTTATAGAAATAAAAATAATGTGAAAAAAATTGTTCATGGCATAGTGTGATGGTTAAGTCATGGCATTGATTGTTTCCACCAAGGTTCAAATCTTCATTGGGTCATTGTGATTGTGAGTATTGTGACCTCGCCAATCCAATGTGCTCACAAGATTGAACCTTAGCATTAAAGTTATGGGTGTTCATCCCCTTGTCTTCATGCTCCAAACCCTTGTTAAGTTTGTGTGCTTGTAGGATCTATGCCCCTACTAGGCTACTAGGCTGGTGAGTTTGGACTATTTGTGTTAATGCAGTGTGTTCATGCCAAGGATGAGATCCCCTATTTGTAGCCTCATTTGGCTTGTTCCAACCTAAAAATTCTTGAGGTATCCATCAAAAAATAGAAAACAATAATATTGTGTAGAAAAAGGCTACTCCTTACACCCTAATATAGTAGATCAAGGTATAGAATGGATGAACTAAACTTTGATGGAAAGAGTTAGAAGTATGATGAGTGGTGCATAGTTAGATCAATTATTTTGGGTAGAGGTTGTGAGTACATCCAACTACTTGATTAATGAATCTCCTTGTTTGACTCTTATTGATAAAACTGCTTATGAGGTGTGGACATGTAAGAAATCCTTTTTTTCATATTAAGGGTTATTGAGTTGAGTTTTTGTTCATGTGCATACAAAAAATAATTTAAATTGGATCCCAATTCTCAAACCTATATTTTTGTTGTTTACAACAAAAATGTAAAGGGTTATACCTATAAGTTTGAAAATAGTTTATTTTGAGGATTGTATATTTAGGTAATGTAGAATACTTTTCTAATCCAAGATAGCTAAGAAAAAAATAAGGAAAAATATGCATTTTGAGACTAAGGTGGAGAAGTAGGAAGATGCACATGTTGAAGAACAAAATGAAGGATTAGAGAATGGAGAGGAAGAAGGGGATTTAGATGATAATTTTGATAAGGCTGAGCATGCAAAGGAACTAGTAGAGTCTCTTACTCCACCCTTGAGTCAATCCATGAGAAAACATGATCTAATTAACAAGTATAGCCCACCAGATTTTTATTGTGTATTTTTTTTATCATGTACTAATAATGGTCTTAGATAGATATGAGACCAAGTATCTTATAGTTTATTTGAGGAAAGGAAGCCCATTGGTTTCAAGTGGATGTTCAAGTATAAACTCATAAAAGACAATAAGTTAGATGGTTACAAGGATAAATTGGTAGCCAAGGGCTATTCTTAGAGAAAGGGAGTTGATTTTAGTGAAATTTTCTATCTTTGCACTAATTATCTTCCATTAGATTCCTAATTTCTATTTGTGTTGATTTGAATTTTAAAGTAGAACAAATAGATACATTAAAATACATTCTTGTATGGGGATCTTGAATAGAAATTTTACATTTGACAACTATATGGTTTTGAGGTAAAAGGAAAGAAAATCTGGTTTATAGGTTATCATGGCCATTGTATCGTTCAAAACAATCACCTTGGATGTGATATCAAATGTTTGGTTCTTTTGTATGTATTATTTTATTATAAGTAAAGATCTCTATGTTTACATTAAATTTATGGATAATTAAATTCTAATCTTTGTCTTCTATGTTGATGATATATTTATTTTTAACAAGACATTTATTAAGGAGGAAAAAATTAAATTTATGATGTGTTTGATGTAAGGGATTTAGGGGTAGGAAAATTTATCTTGGAAATAGAGATCAACAAGGATCAAGTTCATAGAAATATTTTGTTTAGTTAAAGTTTGTTGACACTATTTTGTAATTGTTTGTCATGCACAATCATTAAATTGTGATTATTCCTTAAATTGTAAGGACTAATATTTCATTGGATATGTGTCTTATGTTAGATTTGGATATTAAAGACATATAATTTACCTTATTCTAATGTTTTCATAGCCTAATTTGTGTATTAGTTTGTACAAGACTAGATATTGTTTAAATAGTGGGAGTTCTTAGTAGGTTTATGTCTAACCCTAGTAAAGATCATTCAAATTTTGTTAATAAGGTATTCATATATTTATAAGTGTTTTTTAGTTATTTTTTAAGTTATCATGGTTCTAATGGTGCAATAAAGTTAGTAGGTCTATAGATCTATGGATATAAATTGGGTAGGTGACTTGAATAGTTGGAGGTTCACTAGTGGCTATGTGTTTTATTTATTTGGTGGTATTGTTAGTTGGATGAGAAAGAGGCATCCCATGTTTTATTTGTACACTATTGGAGTATATTACATGGAAAACACATATTCCTATAAAGAGAGTTTTATTATAGATATTTTTTAATAGATGGTTTTGATTGTAGGGTCATTCAAATTAAATATGATAATCAAAAGTCTATTTTTTGGCTAAAAATCTCATGTACCATGTTTGTACAAAGAACATTAGTGTTCAATATCAATTCTTTGTGAGTTGGCAGAGATTGGTATGGTTGTGACTCAAAAAACTAACACTTTAGATAATCTAACAAATTTATTTATGAAATTAGTGAGCACAAATAAATTTTATTGGTGTAGGGAGGCCATGGGCCTTGCATCTTGTACCTAACTTGTTTTATGTTTCATATTTATGTAATTAAATTCATAATATTAAGTGGGATAATTTTAAGAGCGTGATAAACTATAATCCTAATGTATAATATTGAGTCTCTAACTTTCTTGAAATGAATACATGGACACCCATGAGGATTTCTAGGATATCATTGTATTATTATTCTCTAGATTATGTCAGATATTTTTTTAATGGAGTTGAATAAAGGGAGTTACAAAAAGAGTTCAAAAATTGGGAGTTATAGAATGTATTCTCAAGATATGCAATGAAAATATAAATTAATACATTCATGGAACAACTAGAAATGAGAAAGGGGGATTAATGGAATCTTATGATAAAATCTATTCAACACATAAGTGTGTAAGAGGATTTACTTTATTTTTTTCATACCACTCTCATGTAGTGGTTCATGATAATTTTTACCATGGTATTTTGGTGCCATGTTAAAGCCCATGACTGTGACGCCCCGCCACGAAACCCTAGAGGACAACACGCTACAACACTAAAAATGGAACAATTTTTTTTTTGAAGTGCAACATATTAAAGATTGCAAAAGAAACAATAACTTGTTTTCTGAACCAAGTCCTCTAATGTTCCATGCCTATGCTATGTGAATCCCATTAACCAACTAACAAGAATAATAAATCATTGCTATCATCTCATTAAATAAGAATCATCTAACAATATGAATTTCATTTAATCCATCACATAGAAATGATCAACCAATATGAATTAACCATAACATGTCATCAATAGATACCATTTAGAATCAATTTCATTAACTAACATAAGCAAGGTACATCATTAACATTACCCATTACAAAAGAGAGTTCAACAATGAATTACAACCTCACATCATTACATCAATGCTTCCTGAGATCAATAGGGAAGAATATACATCAAAGTTACAATACATGACACAAATGATTTCAATTTAATGCAAGTACATGTAAGATATTTCACTTGAACTAGAACAAGTGCAGAAGTCCACATCACCAAGAGTAGCCGCCACACGAATGATCAACAGAGAAGAGAAACCCAATGGAGTGCAAGGCACATTCCACCCAACCATGTGGAACCTTAAGGTGCACCCCCCATGCTAGGAGATAACACAATGTTCGACAACAAAAATAGCAAGGTGACCATAAACTGACATAACAAGGCTAAACAGAGAACAACTGACACAACAGAAACAATAACATCACAAAAGAACATATGTTGCTTCTAGAGGACATCACATATCGAAGGGAGAGAACAATCAAGGGAATACTAGTCTGCAGAGGGAAGAGTGTCATCGCATGGTCTTGACATGGATTACCCCGGAAATCTCTCACTAGCCGCCGACCCCATAGGGTGACACATGCGGAACCATTCTTCCTTTTGTGAGGACAAGGAATTTGGTCTTTTCAACCAAGCCTTCTCAACCCATCCTTAGCCTAAACGAGCACTACAGGCATGGTCAAGGCATTCACTTATCTTGATTAATGTGTAAACTACCCAACCCCCTAATTCATTTTAAGTTATCACTGAGTTAAGAAACTCCCACATGGGTTACCCTGGTGCCACTTTGTGCGCTGGCCACCATTGAGAGCCACTCCCCCTACTAGCAGCTAGGAGACCCAACAAAACCAACAGGATAAAACCATCATGCACATGAAATGAAAATCACAAAATATATATATCCCGAGCAAGGCATGGACCATCTCGCTCTCAAACACAACTGTAATACAAATAGAGTGTGATAGGCTGTCATTAGGTCCCATTACTTTAAAATATAAAATTCAATTTTTAGACCAGGTAGTGTCCAAGGAAATTTGCAATACAAGAAGTCTGGAGTATCTACCTCAAGTTTTCTAACTTTTAAGAACAACTTAATATTAATTCTAATTTCAAACCGTCTAATTATAAAACTGTAAAGCAATTTATTCCTAAGAAAACAGGAAATGTTTGAACTGAAAAACATAAGAAAACTAATTTAGAAAGCATGATAACTAAATTAAAAAAGTATAGAAACGATTAAACTAAGAAGCTGGAAAATCATAAAAGCAGAAAAACTTATAACAATCCATAAAACGTATTCTTAACAATAAAGATTCTAACAGTTAATAATAGAAACTACGGAAGTGAAAAGCAACAAATACTTCATAACTAAAATTTCATAACAGTAAATTCAATAATTCCCTACAGAACAACAATATAATAAAAGAAAACACTTATCTACTTAAGTCATTTCCCGTCGAGTGGCCATCTCGTGGGCTATCACATTCGTTCTCAATTCACATTCACAATTATTTCAAAAATGCTTCTATCAACCATAATTATCATCCATAACTCATAACTCATAAATTTTAGATAACAATCTCTTTATTCATAAACTTTGGAAAACATTTTGACAGTATAACGTTACTTTTCACTGTATATTTTACTTCTGGAGATCATGTCTTTTATAGAAAAAACTCTAACTACATCCTATATTTCAGATGGTATAGATAACCATTGAAAATATCTAAAACAGATCTACGAATAACTCGTATGTCTTTAAAACCCATTACAATAGTATTTAAGAGGTTCAAGTCGAGCCATAAAGTTTTTGACTCAAAGGATAACATAAATAAAAACTTTAAAGAGTAACTATATCTTCGGTCCATCACCCTAAAGTTCCGGAGCATATTTCCAGCGTATATCTTCAACCTGTTCTGGAGCACGTGTTGGCTGGATGCTTCTAATCTGCAACTTGATTGACCGATTATTATCTACAAAACACTTAAAATAACCCATTAAATCTATATTGGCAAAATACTCCAAGAAATCAAAAGAAATAAAGTTTATACAATTTCTCACTAAAAATTAAGCAATTATTTCTCCTAAAATTTAATTAATTGGCAAAGGATAGGGATTTGCATGTATGAAATAGGTCTTTATGGTATTATCATGATGAGGTTATTTTTACCTCATCATTTCCTCCCCTTCCTAATTCTTGGCAGGTCCTCTTGTCCCTTGATTATAACTCTTCCCTCTATTCCATTCTTCATATTTTGCACTAATATCATACAGATATTTTGTTGTAACATCAAAGTTTATAGGGGAATGGTGGAAACCTCTATGAAAATCAACTCCCCCTTTCCATTCACTAAAGATTCTATCATCTTGATCTATATTAATATGGAAAGCAGGGGTTGGATATAGCAATAAAGGAGGTATGTACCTCATTCCTATCCATTTTGTTCTAAGATCTTCTAAAATTTTGGCCAAGGCATCTACTCTTCTGAAGGACCACCTAATGCTAAGAGGAGAGATCACCTCTCTTTTCTTTAGATATACAGGTAATGGAGTGTATCTCTCTTCACATGCATGTTAGGCCCTGCCAACCAATTTATGCCCCTATTCTATGAAATGATTATAACAGACTCGAAGGCTATCATCATACCTCCCCTTCATTTTCTCGTCCAATAGAAGAGCTACAAATGTCTTCTTGAAAGTTGCTAGTCTACTATTTGGAGATCTCATTTGAAGTCCTATACTTTTATCTGCTTGAGCATATTCCTTATTACGTTCTAATGGATTTGATTTTGCATAGTAGACAATAGAGATCTTAATTTCACTTCACCCACAAAAATATTAACAAAGAAATCAGTATTCTTTTCTAATAAAAGATCATGAGTAAAGAATTCACAGAGCATATCTTGCTCTTCAGGCTTTGAGTCTGCAAATATCTTAACAAATTCTTTATCATTAGGTTCATGAGGCTGGTCATTGTAAATTCTAAGCAATTTCCATCTAAAACATTGTTCATTCAAAAACATTGAATGCAATCTTGATGGTCTTCTACAAGATACAAGAAATTTAGCTATTTGACATGCATCCTGTTTCCCCTTATAAGCTTTATGAAATGCTTCTCTTAATAACACCATTTCCATTTTTAATCTGTTATTTTCAATTTGTGCATTCCTTAGGAAATAGCATCGTTCCATCCATTTCATTAATAATGGAGGAATTTGAATTTGGAACCATTCAGTTACCGTTGGCTCGGTTTGAACTTCTCTGGATTCCATCATTGGTTTACTTGTGCTTTCCTACAAGTCCTGCTTTAATTCCATAATCTTACTAAGAGAAGCATTCAATTCTTCCTTCTGTCTTTTCTTTTCTTCCTCAAAGGCTGAAAACATAAGCATAAAATTTCCTTTTAAATTTTGAATTTCTTTATTTAAACCATCTCTATGTATCCTGTTTTCCTCATTACAATTCTGAATTTGTATTTGCAACTCACTAATAGATGTATCTTTTCCCTGCATTTCCAATTTTAAATACTAAATTTCTTGATCCCTTTTATTTATTACAGTCTTATATACCATTATTTCCTCTTGTTGCAATTCCATCTTTTCCTTATTTTTATGCAACTGACTTCTTAACTCTTCTATCTCTAATTTCAATTTTTCCAATTCTGTATTAATATTTTTAGTTTCAACTATTTCAACAACTTTATTGACAACCAGAGAAAAAATTCCTAACATACTATCATCAACCTCCATAGGAAGTGGAGATTGTCCCCTTTCTTTTCCTGGTTTTCTTGTTCTAGGGCTTCTTCTTTAGACACCAAATGAAAATGTACTTCTTCAATAGAAATTTATTTTTCTAAGGATTGGTGAACCGACTCCTCAGTTTCCAAGGTTTTCTTTTGCTTTTTAGATTTTGACCTATTCCCTTTACTCTGCACTGGGGTTCCTGTAGATCCAGAGGATAATATTTTGCTCCGCCTTAAAGGAGGAGTATCCTGATAAGTTAAAAATTTTGGATCATTTAGAAGAATGGTTCTTCTTTTCCTCTTCTTAACAGGATGAATATCCACATTTGGATTTATTATCTCCACATCTTCTGACTGGCCTGGATTTTCAAACTCGTCATTTTTAAATTTTGGCACTTCCTCACCAAGAATGGTAGGAATTTGGGTTTCAGGAGCCTTAGGGTCTTCAGGGGAAGTTGCTCTAGAAGGTGTAGCAACTTGTTTTGAAGATTCTCCTAGTTCTAACTTCCTTCCTGATGTAGGCTTATCAAACTTCCCCAAAAAAAAATCCCATTTACTTCCAGGTTTCTTATGGAAGTGATATTTACAAATTAATTGAATTAACCCATGATGCTTTAATGACCCTACACCAATTTTTGTATCTTTCTATTGAAGAATTAATAGAATCATTCAAGAAATGAGGCAAATTAACCCTTAGAGTAGGATTTTCCTTCCCATGCCACAAATGTATCAACATGTGGAATGCAGGTCCTACCACAGTAGTAAGTTGACCTTCACAAGTTAAATACTTAATAATCCATGCAACAGCAGTACCCCAGGGTTCTAATATAGAAGCTCGTTGAAACCCTTTATTTTGTCCCCTAGTACTGACAACTATCATGGGTTGAGGGTCTCCCTATCTAAGAAACAATTCTGATAATTTCTAATATGTGATTTGGGTTGTTTCTAATATTTTAATGCCAGAATTTTCTAACCCTGAAAGAGAAGAGATAATTTTTGAACTCACCTTGAAACGCTTCCCATGCAGTGTCACCTGACCATTAGAGTAATTTTTCGCAAATACATTCACCAGCTTTTCATTATACCCTTCGAACTTCCTGAAAAAATCCAACCAACCCACTTCCTTAAATAGCCCAGAAATGTTACTTAACCCCAACAATTTTTCTACAGAAGCCAACTCGGATTTCTTCTTTGTACCGCCCATTTCTATTTTGTCTCTACCACCTTGCTGAAAATTTCAATAATGCCAGAAACTTGTGCACTAATATTTTTGAAAATATGATCACTTTGTAATTATTTACTCTACTCTTGCTTGGAGCTTGTTGTGTAATAATGTCAATTTGCATAAAGAGCCGCAAAAAGAGTAGCGTACTTAACAATTAATCACCAAGTGGCTCAATTTACTAAATTAGGAAAGGAAACTCGTGCCAATCAATTATATTTTATTCAAAAATAACTACTTATTTAAAGCAAAAATTTGTACTTACTTTCATTCCATGATCGCGTGAAGATCTCATACCTCTACCAATTTGACAGGATGATGCAAGAGTATTGGCTGAGGTGACGGTTCAGTTATTATGACATGAATGAGGAAGGTCATGGATGACGAAGTCATTAATGAAGACAAGCTATTATGGTAGCTTTTATTTATAATGGAAAAAGAAGGCATGTGTATCAATGTACGATAATCAAAGCATTGAGGAAGATTTGAAAAAAAAAATTAGAAAGGAGGTGGCGAAATGAAAAATGAATAAGTTCTGGAGCACACGTAAAGCATGCATTCGAAACAAAGAAAGTGGATAAGTTTCAGAGGACGCGTAAAGCATGCAGCCAAAATGGTAACCAAATGAAAGTTCTAGAGCATCGTCGAAAGATGCAGCCAGAGCAGCGACCAAATGAAAGTTCTGGAGCATCGTCGAAAGATGCAGCCAGAGCACAACTGAATGAAAGTTTCAAAGCATCGTCGAAAGATGCAGCCAGAAAGAAGAAAATGATGAACACCAATTAACTCAAACTTCAGGAGTTTATATCAATCTACAAGAACATCCTTCCAACATGGTGGGCTGAAGAGCGGGTTTTGGAGCATCGGGCATTTAGACCGTCAAGTTTCAAAGCACTGGCCAGCTGAACCATCAAGTTCTGGAGCATCTTGGAACAGTGCTCTGGAAGTTGTTATTCCTTTATGAGAGGTCCTGCAAAATGAAAAAAATGTGTTAAGTCCTAAATGAAAATTAATGAAAAATGCTTTGAAAACAAATTTGGTACACATGTCTTTTTATTACAACTTTTCATCATTTCATTTTTTTTAATTTTTTTTTAGATGACATATAGATATTAAATCAAGTAGACTCTGCCTTGGCAGAGTCAATGCATTGGATGTCTCCTTGCATTTCTACCAATTTTATAAATTCTTCTTTATTAACAAGTTTATGGTAGATACGTAGGCGATGACCATTAACTAAAAGGGTTCGTAAATCACCATCAATGAGTTTTAGCTAAACTGTGCCATTCAAGAAGACTTCAGAAATTTCATATGGCCCCAACCAATGAGTCTCGAGTTTTCCTTTATGGTCTTTATATCTTGAATCAAATAGCAAGGCCCAGTCTTCATATTAACTTTGATGGACAACATCTAAACGAAGCTCATCCAACTCACTTAACTGTAAAACTCGTTCTATTTGAGCTTGTTTCAAATCTAGACCCAACTCCATAGTTGTACGTAGGGTTTGGAGTTCAAACTCAATGGGGAGAAGAGGTTTCTTCCCAAAAACAAGCTCATAGGGGCTGAATCCAATTGTAGATTTCCATGTTGTATTGTACGTCCAAACAGCTTCAGGCAATTTCTTGGCCCAATCTCTTCTTCCTGAAGAGATAGTTTTTGTCAATATGTTTTCTAACTCCCTATTAGTCACCTCTACTTGACCATTTACTTGAGGGTGATAAGGGGATGACTTCTTATGACTTACCTGAAAATGGTCTGTAAATGCTAGGAGAAATTTAGACATAAATTGGGGTCCCTGATCTATAACAATAGTTCGGGGGGCTCCAAATCGAAGAAAAATGTTATTATAGAGAAAATCAGAAACTTGCTCTTCCCTAGCAACTTGTAAAGCTTGAACTTCTTCCCATTTCGTCAGATAATTGGATAATTGGTACAAACTAATATGTATTATTTCCCACTCTTTGACATTCATCACAACGACAAACATAATTTTTAACATCTTTATGCATTGAAGGCCAATAATATCCAGCACCTAAAATTTTATGAGAAGTTCTTTTTGCAGAGTAATGGCCCCCAGAAGGATCATCGTGACAAGCCTTCAGAATAATATAAGTTTCATCGGCCCTGACACATCTTCTCAAAATCATATCAGGTCCACAACGAAATAAAATCCCAATAATCCATTTAAATGGTGCACATTCTCGAATAAGTCGCTTCCTTTGTTTTGATGTAAATTAAGGAGGTACTTCTGAAGTAGCTAAATAGTTGGCAATATCAGCAAACCAAGGAGTCTTTATAGAGATGGCAAACAAATTTTCATCTAGAAACTCATCTTGTACAGGTGCTCGGTCACCCTCTTCTTGTTTGATTTGAGATAAAAAGTCTGCCACCTCATTAAATTTCCCTGGCTTGTCAAGTATTGTCGCATTCAACTCCTAAACGAGTAGTAACCATCTCATTATTCGACCATTAACTACAGGTTTATTCATTAAATATTTTACAGCTGAGTGATCTGTATAAACTATAACTTTATATCTTGTAATATAATGGCAGAATTTTTTATTGGCATGAACCACAACCAAGAATTCTTTTTTTGTTGTCGTGTAGTTTCTCTCAGCAAATGTTAGGTTTTTGCTAATAAAATATATGGCATATTTACCCCCATCCTCATCTTCTTTCCCGAATACTGCACCAATTGCGTCATCCAAAGCATCAGCATAAATGTGAAAGGGAAGACTCCAATTTGGTCCACGCAGTATAGGAGCATAGACAAGCTTCTCTTTTATCATTTCAAATGATTGTTGACACTCAAACGTCCAATTAAACTCCACATATTTTTGGAGAAGAGAAAACATAGGGGTTGCTATCTTACTGAAGCTTTCTATGAACCTTCTATAATATCTAGCATGTCCAAGAAAACTTTGAACATTTGTTTGCATTTGAGGAACAGTTAATTGTTGAATGACTTCAATTTTTTTAGGATCAACTTTTATTCCTTTCGAGGAAATATGATGACCTAAGACTATTCCTTGTTCCACCATTATTAAACACTTTTCGTGGCTAGGGGATAGTCGGTTTTCCTCACAAACCTCTAAAACCCTATCCAGGTTTTGAAGAGCTTCATCATAGGTTGACCCATATACTGTAAAATCATCCATATAAACCTCTACACAATCATTGAAAAGTGTTGCAAATATAGCCAAAATGGCCCTCTGAAAAGTTGTTGGAGCATTACAAAGTCCAAAAGGAAGAACTCCATATGCATATGTGCCCCAGGAATAAGTAAACGTTGTCTTATCTTGGTCTTCTGGTGCTACCTAAATTTGGTTGTAACCACTAAATCCATCCAAAAAGGAGAAATATTTCCTCCCAGCCAAGTTGTCCAAAACCTGATCAACAAATGGTAAAGGAAAATAATCTCTAAAAGTGGCTTTATTGAGTTCTCTATAATCTACACAAATTCTCCACTTCCCATTTTTCTTTGGTACAACTACCATAGGTGACACCCACTTACTATCTAAGATAGGATAAATAAATCCTGCACAAAGGAGTTTCTCAATCTCAATTTTGACAAGATCCTTTAACGTTGGATTAAGTCTCCTTTGTGGCTAACGAACAGGTCTCATATTAGGATCAGTATAAATGTGATGAGTACAAACACTCGGGTGAATCCCCCTCATGTCTGTATAGTCCCAAGCAAAAGCTTTAGACCTTTTTACCAACACATTAAATAATTTATCCTCTTGTATTTATGTCAACCAACTATTGACATTCAAATTTTTTCCTGGTAGCAACATAATTGTTTTTGTTCTTGGGTAGGCCGACGTGACAGTATGTATTGGTCGTAACAAGGTGTTGAGAGGACAACTATGACGTATAAGTCGGTGAAATCTTGTAATATCATCAAAGAAATAACTCGTTCTAGGAATCATATTGACCAAGCGACAAGGCATCCCCATGGTAACATAATTATGTTCCATCCCACTGATATCAATCGGTTGTCCCAAAATTTTTGGTACATCCTCTATTACCTCTTCACTCGAGCCTATAGCCAAGTGTGCAACTTCATTTACTAACTCATCCTCTAATTCCTCTCCATGTTGTTTAATCACTACCATGGCCAAGGAGGCCAAACTGTCTTGCCCACTAAATTCTTCTGGTTCATCAACCCAAACTTTATTATATTTAGTAGGTTTAGCAGGAGGATATAAAAATAAACGTTTACTATTTGGACCATGTGAAATGGTCATTCCTCCTTCTCGACAATCAATTTTAGCTGCGACAGTAGCCAACCATGGTCTTCCTAGAATTATTAGATAACTATCTTTGGGTGTAAGCGATTGGATTATTTGAAAGTCAACTGGATATTCCCATCCATCAACTTTAACAAGAACATTTTTAATAACACCTTTTGGAATGGCTATAGACTGATTTTCCATCTATAAGACTGTAGTTGTGGGACTTAAATCAGTAAGAATTAATTTTTCCATCACATCCACTATCCTTACATTAATAGTTTCTCCCAAATCCACCAATGCATTAGGTATTGCTACCTCATTAATTGTAACAGTAATTAGTGGACTCCCAAGATCATCATATTTTGGAGCAGCAGTCCTTCCAGACAAAAATTCAGCTAGATAGCCATCAATATGCACAGTGTTTATTTTCTTTGGTTTCCTTCTTGTAGTTTTAATACATAGTTGTTTGGTCAACTGATTTAACTCAGGAATTACCTTTATTGCTTGCAGCAAAGGAACCTCTATTTTCAATTGTTTAATTTCTTGAATTAATGCAATTTCGGAGGCTAATGTCATTTCCTGAGTATCTTTCAGAATTGTTGATTTCAGACACTCCAGAAATGGTGCTTGAATTTTCTCCTTTGAAGGGGTATCCTTACTAAGCTCAGTCAAAGACTGACCTTCCTCCTCCCGAGGTAAGTCAGCAGCTCCTTTCGCTGAACAGGACTCAGTAATATTCATGGGTATGGTAGAGGTAGATGGAGTATCCTTCTCAAAATTTTGAGGAATAGGTTTGTCCACTACTTCCTCAATGGTGGGAAATTGAAGTGTCCTACCGGAACATAACTGAACATTTCCACAATGAATTGCATTAAGTCATGTGACATTATCTTGTTCAGTAGTATATACGGGAGTATTTTGTCGATTGTTCTTAGCATTGGGAAGTGGTTGCGTTGGAAGTTGAGGTTGATTTACCTGCTCAGTCTGAGGAAGATTCAGAGGTGGCGGTAATAAATTATGTTGTTGATTCCTCCTAGGACCAGTATAAAATTGATTCTATCTTGATTTCATTGGGGAGCAATATGTTGTGGGTACCATTGTGGTTGTGATTGGTTTGGCCACTGCTGAGTTCCCCGTGATTGACTTGCCCATTCAGGAGGTCCCCAATAAGGAGTTCCCCAATTAGGTTGTGGAGGATAGGGATGATTCCAAGATGGAGTCCATTGATTACCAACCCAGTTGTTTTGTGGTCTCCATGCAGGGTTGGAATTTTGCCCATAAGAGAAATTACCTCCTTGGCGTTGATTTAGCACATTTATTTCTTCTTCAACCTAAGCAGTTTTTTTCTTAGTATTCTTAAGATCAGTAAGACACTCACATTGATTGGTAGGGTGGCTTTGCTCACAAATTTGACAAACATTAACCTTGTCTAAAGTACAAACATTAACCTTGTCTAAAGGACACTCTCGTAAAAGATGTTTGTTTCGACACCTAGGACAATAGATTGAAAAAGTATCAGGGTTGTGTTTCTTTGCTTGAATACCATCCAACGTAGTGTTCAATTGAACAAGTATGTATGTCTTAAGATTTGTTATTTCTTCTCAGAGCTTACCTATCTCGTTATTCCCTCTGAAAAGATTTGTTTTTTGGATTCCTCCTCGAGTACGTGAGAAATTTTGACACAAATCACATATGTCTTCAAGGGCTAATTGAGACAAGTCACCTTTTCCCATTAAATCAAGACTTCTTCTTGCATCATCATCGAGTCCCTTTAAAAATATAGTCTTGAGAATCTCAACACTAATAGCCATTTCTCCACATCATTTAGATAAGAAAAGAAACCTATCCAAATAGTCCTCTAGACTCTCATCCTCATTCTACCTAAGTTTAAACAACTCTTCCTTACGATCACTCACCCTACAATAACTCTAATATTTATTCAAAAAAATAGTCTCCATTTCTTCCCAAGATGTAATACTTCCAGACGGTAGTCCCATAAACCAACGCATGGTCGAATCCTTCAAAGTAGAAGGAAACAACTTCAGTTTTTGGTTATCATTTTTATAGTCATAGGTTTGACAAAGGACCTTAAATTCAAAAATAAATTGGTCTGGGTCTTCCGAGGATAAACCACCAAAGGTTGGAAGGAAAGTTGGAGATATATTTTTCATCGTTGTATCATCATCTACATCCAAAGCAATAGGATAAGTGAATGTTCTAGGTAGTTGAGGATCATTGTTATTACAATTGGCATCATTACGGTTAGCTTCTTCCCTTCGATCTCCCATGATGTTCAGAGGAATATGCTCCTCCAGAATAATTTCCTCAACAATAGGTTGTACTATAGGATGATCTCCAGGAAAATAATGGAAAGCCTCTGGTGGATTAGGCTCAAGTAGTTCATCGACAGAGTGGTCTTCTGAGCCTTGGGCCTCCCTATGTATAACTGGGACATATTTTGGGGGGGTCTTTGGTGTAAATCGTCTGTGAGGACCTCTTTTCCTGACCATGCAGAAAAGGAAGCCAAAGATAGTATTTTTGGCCTAAAAGAGGTATTCTAGGCATCTTCTATTAACACTCAAGCAAGCCAAAGATAGTATTTTTGGCCTAAAAGAGGTATTCTAGGCATCTTCTATTAACACTCAAGCAAAAGAAGCTAAAGGGTCCCCGATAACGGCGCCAAAAAGTGATAGGCTATCGTTAGGTCCCATTACTTTAAAATATAAAATTCAATTTGTCGATCGGGTAGTGTCCAAGGAAATTTGCAATAGAAGAAGTCTGGAGTATCTCCCTCAAGTTTTCTAACTTTTAAGAACAACTTAATATTAATTCTAACTTCAAACCGTCTAACTATAAAACTGTAAAGCAATTTATTCCTAAGAAAACAGGAAATGTTTGAACTGAAAAACATAAGAAAACTAATTTAGAAAGCATGATAACTGAATTAAAAAAGTACAGAAATGATTAAACTAAGAAGCTGGAAAATCATAAAAGTGGAAAAACTTATAACAATCCATAAAACGTCTTCTTAACAATAAAGATTCTAACAGTTAATAACAGAAACTACGAAAGTGAAAAGCAACAAATACTTCATAACTAAAATTTCATAACAATAAATTTAGTAATTCCCCACAGAACAACAATATAATAAAAGAAAACACTTATCTTCTTAAGTCATTTCCCGTCGAGTGGCCAGCTCGTGGACTATCACATTCGTTCTCAGCTCAAATTCACAATTATTTCAGAAACGCTTCTATCAACCATAATTATCATCCATAACTCATAACTCATAAATTTTAGATAACAATCTCTTTATTCATAAACTTCAGAAAACATTTTGACTGTATAACGTTACTTTTTCACTGTTTATTTTACTTCTGGAGATCATGTCTTTTATAGAAAAAACTCTAACTACATCCTATATTTCAAATGGTACGGATAACCATTGAAAGTATCTAAAACAGATCTACAAATAACTCGTATGTCTTTAAAACCCATTACAACAGTATTTAAGAGGCTCAAGTCGAGCCATAAAGTTTTTGACTCAAAGGATAACATAAATAAAAACTTTAAAGAGTAACTATATCTTCGGTCCATCACCCTAAAGTTTTGGAGCATATTTCCAGTGTATATCTTCAACCTGTTCTGGAGCACGTGTTGGCTAGATGCTTCTAATCTGCAACTTGATTGACCGATTATTATCTACAAAACACTTAAAATAACCCATTAAATTTGTATTGGAAAAATACTCCAAGAAATCAAAAGAAATAAAGTTTATACAATTTCTCACTAAAAATTAAGCAATTATTTCTCCTAAAATTTAATTAATTGGCAAAGGATAGGGATTTGCATGTATGAAATAGGTCTTTATGGTATTATCATGATGAGGTTATTTTTACCTCATCAGAGTGCATGGCTAAAGACCCTCAACATCACATCGCAAGTATCACATCAACTAATTCAAGGCTCAAACATAACAATTCAACCTATTTTCTGAAGCCTCTGGAAGACTCCCAATTCTATTTAACACACAAAAGACTCCCATTATGACATAATTAACAAATTCACCCCCCCCATCTTTCAATAACAACACAAAATTCAAGCAATCATTACATCACAAACATGAATACTCCATAGATAAAGCATTACTTCCATTATGAACAATAACTAATATCCACCCAATTTCCACTAATCAAACACATTACTCAATATAAACAGACAAAGAAACAAATTCGAAAGAGGCATTATTTTCTCATTGAAAGACATTCCTATAGCATAATTAAGTTGACAAACCAATCTATACACTTAGAATATATCCATATTTATTAATCTTTCTACTAGTGAACCAACTCCTAATAAAAGTTTTCCATTAAATCTAATAAAATTCTCCTTTAACCATTTAACTAACTATATTTATTATTTTCAATCAACTATTAAATGACTACCAAATCCTCCCAAATATTTGTACGGATAACTCTAAATCAAATGATCCATAACATGATAATGCTCACAGAGCTAACGTTTAGATTAACTTCTCGAGAGGAAGGCATGAATCTAGTCAATTTTTCTAACAATTAATTGAGATAAGAATCACTTGGTTTCAACCAAAGTAAAGATTATATATTATCTTAAGATTTAGGTATTACAGTCTCTAGTCAACTTCTAATTTTAAAGTTTGACAATGAAATATAAATATCACCAGTTAAAATAAAATTCTAACATCTTTACAAGGCACCTCATTATTCAGTTGCATTTAATTAGTCCTTTCCTAGATAAGGTGTTACTTCTTAATATTAACATCGATAAGAAATATTGTCTTATCTAATTAAATACTTTGCTATATATATATATATATATATATATATACTACATCTTTAATGAATTTCATTTCTTAGAAAAATTATTGTATGAGCTCATAATTTCTATTCAAAATGAATCTATTCGTTTATAAATGTGCTCAATCACAATAATAATCTTAGTGTATAGAATGTATGTTTCCTATTTAAATAAATGATATTTAAATATTCATACAATCGTACATACATACATATATATACACATATATATATGTATGCATGGTAAGACAAAACCAACATAAAAACATACTCATCGGCACACACAGAACCGACGCCCATTAATAGCGCATATTGAAACACATTAACAAGGAAAATGGTTTTATTGAGTACAATAAATAATATCCTCAACTTATATCACATACCCAAGACATTGTAACGAAATACATCAAAGGTCTTGGATAGGAAATAACTGTAAGGAATCAAATCATACTAAGGAGTCGACTAACAGTATCAAGCATTCAATGCAGTAACAATGTCAACTTCCACCACTTAACATTGTAGTCTATTAAGCCTTGTTATGAATAGATGTTTAAATTCACATGCAACAAGTAATTCAAACGCCTATCCTAACTTCAGTTCGAAGGATTCAAACATTCCCTTTGAGCCATTCCAGAGGAAGCAATGTGCATTTTCCCAATCCTAGATCTATGCATTTATCTTACTCACGGTCATTGCCTGTGTGAGCTTGTAGATTTCTCAAGTGGTACAGGAAGTCTCTACTTTATTCATTCGAAACCAAAACCAAGCAGGTAACCTACCCGATTTGGTTGAAACATCTCTTGTGAATTTGACCAGATCAATATGATTTAATCCTCCAATAGTGGATTGATGGGATCTCGATTCAGAGGTTAAGTTAAATTCTCTCTGTTAACTTTCGAAATAAATATATGTTTGTTTCAAAGAAGATTTTGTTATGAGACAAACATACAGAATGATTAAAGGGAGGTGAGATTGGTTTAAATGAGATGATTTAACATTTCTGAGGAATACATAGCTAAGTCTAGCTCTATTGTTTTGTGGAAGAGGAATACAGTCAAGAACACAAACTTTTTCCAAATCGCTACCAATAATGTGTTTATTGTCAATCCTTAAATACCAAAACGAATACAAGTTTGCAATGGGAATACTATTTAAGAAATCTTATTTTTCATTTACTCTAAAAAATTATAATATTTATAGTTAGAGGAGAAATTTCAAAACCATCAACCCCCTTATATCATTTTCCAAAGGAAACATTCAATGAAAATATGTAAGTTAATAAAAGGTAGCATGCATCTACATAATTTCTAGACTTTGGAACATACCTTGCGCATTTTGATCTCACAACTTCACATTGACTCGTAAATGCACTTTTGAGAAAGAAGAGACAATCTTGCAAGGAAAACCTGTGAGGCATTGACAAAGGCCGATTTTCTTTCTCTATGATGATTCTAGCGAATTGATGCGAATAGAGCGTTCTCTTTTCTCCTAAGAGTCACCCCAAATTGATTATGTGACCTGCAAAAATCCACATGCACAACACTATGAACGTCCTCCAAACGGGTTCCTTGATGCCCCTCTACAACAATTTCAATGCGCCTCTAGTTGCAAATTTAAACACAGGTCAATGGAGGCATGTATGTTGAGGTCTCATCAAATTTGTAGCTCTTAATGTAGATGGTTTCTAGTCGTGGATGGGTGTTGAGTGCATGTGTGAGGACACGACCTAAAGATGACACAGGCTTGGCTTATTTTTCCATTTTCCAATCCCTGATTGAGTCTCCCCCCCCTCGAATTCATCAATCCTCTCTTTTAAAGTTTTCCATGCAAGATAGGTATTGCTTCTCTAGCAGTTCCAACACCCTCTCCCAATCCCCCTCAACTTCCAGATAATTTCCCCTTTTACCAAGCAGAGCGATTGCCCAAAACCGTTATATGCAAAAATAGCCTAAATTTAGATCTTGAGTGACATGATAATGCATTGCATTTTACGTTATTTATCATATTATTATTTATTACTTCCACTCTAATTTTATTTTATTTTAATGTTTGTGACATATTTAATTTATTATATTATATTATTTCATTAAGTTCTTAATTTATCGTATACCATGGATTTTAATAAATAAATTTATATTAATGCCAGAAATAATCCCCAAGCATCAGTCAAACGATTTAAATCGAATAAACCAAATACCATACATACAATACTGACCAACCAAACTGGCATTGTTGACAGGGTGAATCATGGAGGGGCACTACAATGGTAGTGTTTTATGGCGGTTTTGTTAGAGATCCAAATTTGCACCCCTTTGCCAAGTTGTGAAAGAACTCAGCAAATTTGGACTAACACGGGACTGCTTTCAGGTTGTGGGTATCCTATTGTGAAAGCAGACCTCCAGATTATGGGTTGGCTCCCCTTTTGATGGTGTCACCTAAACTATTCCTTACTGGGAAAAGGGGAGAAAGAAACATGGAAAGAAAACTAAACCCCTATGGTGATGCACCTAATGTTATTTCTCAGACTTATACAGCTGCTTTAACACACAATCTCATCAAAAGCTTAGCTTAACTTAACACAACTCAGATATTTTAACACATCAATGCATAAGTATTTTGTAAGGAGGTTTGGTTCTCTTAACATTTCTGAAGGAAAGGAAATATTTCACAACTAAATGACTATTTGAACCACCACACAACTTACAACCTGCATCAATATATATTTATCCTACCTAAAGTTGCTAAAATGAGACAAACATTGAAGGAGTTACCAAAACTCACAAGAACATTCATCAATCACCACATTGCACATAATGAGATAGCTTCAAAGAAGGTAAAAACTAAATTTTATTAATAAAAATGGTGTCACATACTGCTATACATTTCTGATATTGAGTCACAATGTTGTCTTATGCCTAAAAAAAGCTCCAAAAGTAAGCTACAATACCTTGCAGAAAGAAAGAAAGAACTCCCAAAAACTTCAATTCTGAAGATACTTAAGCAATTTTGAAACAACTGTCCACACAAGTCCTTCTAGAAACCCTAGCTGGATGCAGCATAAAGGCAAAAAAAACCTTCCAAAACTCCTCCAAAGTGCCTCCAAAATGTTGAAAAGTCAAGCTCTGACCCAGCCATACCAAAAGCATGACAAAAATGCCTCCAAAAAGGTCCCATTTCCTCCAAAACAGTCAAACACAACCCTCATGCCTTTCACATGTTGGTCAAGCATCTCCAAATATGTCTCCAACTGCTTTGACCCATGACTTATTCTTATCAACACATGTTTCTTTTCATTTTGCATTTAAAAAACAACATTTAATTAAATGGTTTATAATCACACCATTTAACTAGATGTTTTACATTTGAAAGCAAAATGCAAAAATGAAAAAAAAAAAAAAAAACTTGGGCTCAAACCCCCTGACTTACTATTTGAAAACACATCAACATTTGCATTATAAATATCATTAAATAAAGTGATTTGAAAATCACTTAAATAATGCTTTATAATTAATAAAAGATGCAAAATAAATGATATATTTCAAATGCTTGTAAAAGCATTTGAGCAAAGATTAAAACTCCTCCAAGGCATTCGATCAATTTTAACTCACCCCCATCTTCTACATTTCGAAGCCATGTCATTTGGTCAACATTTCTCCTTTCAAAGACAAACCAAGAGACCAATAATTTGGCCTATGTGAGCTCCAAAATATTTGGAAGGCATATTTTCAAAGTTTTCAAGGCATTACATGTTTCATGGCTTGGGGGACTTAGCATATTTCAAAACTAGGCATATGGTTTTCAAATGAACATAAGGCAAAAAGTCTAAGTCATGAACTTCACTTCAAAGCCCCTATAGCAATTAAATGTGTTTGGAATTTTTAAAATACAAGGTAAAAATACCTTGTTGGCCCTCAATAGGGTTCAAACCCTAAACAAAAGAATGGGAAAAATGCAAAAAAGCATTTCATTTCAACTCGAGCTTCTGGAGAGTTCACTATGGCTGCCATGGGGTTTTGAAGAGAGCACTGGAAAATGGTTTTTTGACTAATTTCTTAACAAAAACTTGTGATCCATCACTGGAAAAAGAGGTAAATGCTTTATTTATAACAAAATCTGACTTTTATTCATTCTTCCGAAAGCCATTTCATGAGTTACAGCCGCAGCTATCTTGTGTTTTTTTTATGCAAAATTTTTTGAACTCCATCTTTCTCTATGGTCTCTTTTGTCTCAGCCGCCATTGAGGTCATGATCTAGAGGTTTCAAGCTATTATATGCAGATTTTATGCTAAAAATTCATGAGGTCGAGCCTGAGTAAGTCATTTTAGTAGAAACATTCACCATTTTCTTTCATTGTAAAAGAAAATCATGTTTCAAGCTCACTATGCTTGTAAAACTCGAGGGCTCCTTTCCATTATTTTCTGTAGATTTCAAAATGCATGGGTATCTTTGTTTTTTTTTTTGTGAAAGAAAGCTCCTTCAGGCCACGGCCATATGAGCTAGGTTCTCCATTGTTGCATAAGAAAGTTTATCTCACATGGGTTTTTTTTTTAAATCCTGAATTTTCCTCTATAGCATACTCCTGCTCTGTGAACAAGATATCCTTCTTATTTTCTGAAGAAATGATGAAATGGCCCGACCAGAAAACTGTACTCTTGACCTTCGATGCATTTCCAATTTTTTTACTTGCAATGTTTAAAACCTCTAGAAAAACAACAATTCAGACCCTTCATTTCTGAAATAAAATTTTCCATTCAGTGTTCTTGGGCTTTCACTGGAGAAGTGGAAATAGAGCTACTTTGCTTGTATTTAGGTTTCTCTTAAATGAAAAATACTTGGGGCTTTTATCACATAACCCTAGCCAGACATCTTGTTACTATTTATGTATCTGACTTATATATTTTCTTAACATGAAAATATGCAGTAGAAATGAAGACAAAACTCTATCCCCATTCTATGTTTTCTCAGATAACAGGATTGTAGCAGTGTATCATCCATCAAGCACGGTATTGTTTATGGAATTCATTAAAGCATGCTTGTAATTGATGAACAAAGAAATATTTTCATAAGCCTATATCACTGTTAGATGCTCATTTGACTATGCAATATTGTCTTGTTGTGCTTTGCATTGAATTGCATTTTATGGGAGAAAGATCTTTACCTTGGTAAGGGGTGAGAAACCATGGTAATAAAGGATAACCCTCATCACCCAATACGTACTCTCTTATTTTACTGCCATCTTCCAACTCTTTCATGGGACCATTCAGCCTCTGACCATTTGCACATAATTGGAAAGACCCCAATTTTTTTAGGATTCCATAATCATTGATGCTACCAGGCCATCCAGTTAGAATATCATGAAACCTCATATTGTGGTCTACAATTCCTGCATAATCATATTATAGTTTTCCTCAAGGTCACGCCAGACACTTAAAGTTTCTCCTGAAGGAAATTTCATAACAGTGTGGGTAGTATCAATGGCTCCACAACAGTTGGGAAGCCCTTCCATCTTCTCAAAATGGGTCTTAATTTCCTCCATTTCATTCAAATGGGGCCACTTCAAGTGATGCCTGCCTCGTTCTTCCAATTCATGAACTTTGTTCACAGATGAGAATTCATTCTATTAACAGCTGAAACTTAACAACCTGATGGATGCTAGCTACTTTTGCTTGAAGTTGTTTGTGTGTGGATTGTCTTAGGCAATCATCTCCAATGTCTATTTTGCCTTGCTTAATGCCCATTGTCTTTACCTTTCACTTGCCTTTTTGGTTGCTATAGACCCTCTGACTGTCATCAATTTATGCTCAAAGTCTCATGTTCACTTCTTTGGCTATGAACTCCCCTCCACATTTTCAATCATAGCCCTGGGGAGTATTCATTGTAGTTGCATAGTGACTGTGTATTTGAGGTGAGACTATCCTTATAGGAAATGGTCATGCTTTTTTTTTTATTCTAGTTGACATGTTATGTGATTTCCCAGGTTCTATGTAATTTGTCATCTCGTCGAGTTATTTAAGAAACCCTGACTGCACTGGCACCCTTGAAATAACAACTTCCTCTCCACAAAAAACACAAATGACTAGGAACACTGAGAGGGGGGGCTGAATCAGTGTTCCACAATATTTGATTTTCAAATCAAATCTTAAACTATCAACAACTAAACCCTTAACAGCATTCACAGTATATAAATAGAAGTAAACATGCAAAACAAATTAAGGGACACCATAACACTAATATTTTTACGTGGAAACCCTGTTAGGGGAAAAACCACGGTGTAGATTAATCCACAAAGTATACTCTATTAAAAGTATAATAAAAGGGAATGCACTTGCATTCAGGCACACTGCCTAGAGCTCACTGCTCAAAAGAGAAGGCTCACTACCTTACAAAATATATTTGATATTACAAAAATGTTGAACTAGGAATATAGCATCTACATATGCCTAAATTTAGTTCCAATGAAGCACACAATCAGATTCTGGATCTTTTATCCAGTCATACTTCTGCTCTGCTCTGCTATGCTTTGCATACAAACACCCTTCTATTGTTCAGAAAGATCTAATATTACTTCATATGATTGTTCTATTCTTTTTTTCTCTTACATTTTCACTCTTCTTGATCCTTATGCACTTCTCTCCTCATCCATCCATCCATCCATATCAAAATTATTTTCCGATCTCCTTTATATACCCGCTAATAAGAATTTCATTATATGTCGGCTTCAAAACAAAACATAATACTTTTCTTTATGTTGGCCCAAATCATCAGTTAGAATTGATGTGAACCCACACAAGTCGGCTAGACTATAGTAGGGACCCAAACCAAAATTCCAAACATAAGAGATAACTAAACACATACTTGTTGATGCGTGTTTTATGACACACCGAACACTCTAGGACAAAGAGTCCAAAGATTCTCTATCCTCTCTTGAAAAACTACCTCGTATGCTAAGATTACTAGAAAGGTCATACGGTAATTCCAATGTTTCATAAGTTGGGGGATGGACAAGCTCAATGGATGATGTGATATGCTAGTATCACAAAGGGGCCTTGGACAACAAATTACTCAAAAGTTGGGATTTAGATTGATTTGACGTTGAATGCTCTTGTATTCTTGGGATTTTTTATTTTGAAAAAAAAAAGGAAAAGTGATGAGGGTTTAGAAACTAGACTTATGCTAAACTACTCCTATGAGCTTAAGAGACAAATGTTGGATAGTGAAATTCAAACCAATCTTTGCTTTGCCAAGTACGATGACTACAACTAGACAAAGATGGTGCAATCTTCAATGGGATTTACGAATGATGTCCTATTACACAATACTACCATCAATTTGAACAATGCATATATGTAATAGAATTCAAGTTAAACAGTTTCAAAGTTCAGACTAACCTTGCACATCAAATTGAAAATCATTCAATTGAAAAAGGTATGAACTAATTTCACTATTTTCAACACTATCAATCTTTCATTCATCTAAAAAAATGTTGAAGCTAATTTACTTTATTGAAGAAATATGAAACCATGCAAGCTCTCAAAGTAACAAATGCTCAACTATGAGTCAAATCATTATTTGAATAGCACTAGTAGCAAAAATTTCACAAGTCCCTCTGAATAAATGAAATGAGTGGGGTTTATATAGGCACCCCAATTACAAAGCAATGGCCCAGATTGATTTGAGATCAATGGCTAAGATTATTCCAAGAAACCCTAACCCTAAAAAGCATAACTAACTCATGGACACATGGCACAAGTAGGATGAGCCATTTGGAGTGTGGAAAATAATGACACCTTGCAAATTAATCGAGCAAGTGGGAATCCAAAATGCAATTCCCCTTGGCTTGCTCCCTCGCTGCAAATGCAAGAAACTTTGTTAACACCAAATCGAGCTCCTCCATTGATATGTTTGGCATAGAATCCAGCTGCACTCCCATTATGTCCAAGGTTTCAAGGCACTACGTGAAATTATTTTCCCATCTACCTTCTTGTTTCTAAAAGCTATCCGTAAAGGTCAAAAGAGAAGACATGTCATCAAGCTGGTTTTCTGTGATAATCTGCATTTCCTTGAAGTAAATATTCATCACATTTATCTTCAATCCTTCCAAATCCAAGCCATTTGTATCGTGATGCTCTTGCCCTAATAATCCTTCAACAGAGGTGAGGATTCTAAGCTATATTTTCCCAAGAGAATTATGTATAATAGCACACTCCTCTTTCATTCCATCGTATATCTTCTTCTTTGCTAACAAGGAATGATACCATCTGTTGAAATCATATGAAGCTCCACTGTCAATAACATCTTCCTGGATCAATACTTGCAGGGATACTTCCTTTAAAACCTTCAAATGAGGTATTAACTTGTCATTTATGTATTGGAAGTCTTCCCAATTATCTTCAATCTGGAAAGTTTAAGTCATAAGCAAGGTTGATCTGTCATAGGTCTGAGCACATTTCTCCAAGAATTGCTCCATCTGTTTTGAGATATTGTTGATCCAAATCCTAGTTGCTTGTCTTGTGATCCTCATAGCCTCAAGATTGTCAATGGATTCTAGAGGAAGGGATGATGGTGGGATAAAAGCTTCACCTTCTTGGAGCAAGGGGGTTGTTATTTGTTGAATGAACTCTATTAATCTCAAATTTTCCAGCTCTAGTCTTTCCTTCTTCTCCTTTGTTTTGTCAAACTTCTCCTTGATGGCTTTGGAAGTGTCTGCTAGCTCATGAAAATCTTGTTCTATCATGGTTGGCCCAATGTCCAACATTGTAACATCATAGTCCATAGGAGTAATTTGATCTCTAGGCTTGTCAACCTTTGAGACTGCAACTTGTAAAACCCTGGATCTTGCATCATTTCTGATAATCTGAGAGTACCTTTTAGGCTTCTTTGGTGTTTTAGCGTTGCCAATCCTCTCTAAGAAGTCCTTCATGCTTTCAATTGGTTGAACTTCATCTAGTGGTTTAGATTTCTTCATAAAACTTTCAGTCAACCAATATGGGATAGTGGATAATTCCATCCCATCTTCCAATTGAATATCATCATCAATCCCTTTAAAGGAAGAAATTATTTCATCTCCCAGCTCCTCATTATTTTCAAGGATCTCAGTATCTCCCATGCCTTCAATCATCAGTGTATCACCTCCTTCCAAACACTTAGTGAAGGTTTGTTCTTGAAGAAAATCCAATTGTTCTAATTCTTGAAATTCAACCTCTTGTTCATGGTTTGGTTCAATCTCAGCAATGGACACCTCTTCTACTATTTTGATTGATAACGTACTTGAAGATGATGGAATTTCGTTCACCTTTTGCTTCTTACTTTCCAACTCTTTACTAGCTGCTTCCTTTTCCTTTGTTTGAAGATATTCAATCATTGCCTTCCTCTTGCTTGGACAGGGAAGTTCATCAGGACCTTCTCCAACTACTTCTCCCTGAATTTCTTCATTGCTCAACGTGGCATAGGTAAGGGAGATTCCTTCTTTTCTTAATATGTTGATTTGATTATCCACCCATTCCCTAGAATAAGCTACAATGTCCTTCATCAATACATTCAAATCAGTCAACTCAGGTTGTGTCCAGTTGGGCAACAAGATAGGCTTGTTCTTTTTCTGTTCAAATTCAGGATGCACGTATTCTCCATTTTCTTTTACCTGGTCAAGAACAGGGAATAAGTCACACTTTTTCACAAGGTCTACTAGAATTCTAGACCACATCTTCTTCCTGACTCCATATTTGTCCACCAAGTTAGACCAATAGTCTTCAATCTAGATAACATGAAGGGACTTCTTCCCGTGAATTCTCAAATATGGATCATAATTAGACCTCGGTTTATAAGTGCCAAACTTATAAAATTGTAATTCTAATTTTGTTGTCTTGGTTGATTGCAATGAGGGGTAGACTTCAAGCATTTTCCCAATTACAACAGGAAAATCCACTCCTTGTTTGTTCTTTTCCCCTTGAATGGAATCCACATGTGCCAACTGCCTTGCAACTTCAAGCATAATAATCTTGTTCGTTGGATAACGAGGGAGTTTATACGGAGCATTTGCGAATCCATGAACTCTTATGTATGTAAAGGTCAGAAATTGGATGAACCAAGATCCGAATTTATCAAGCAACACCATAGCCTCTTTAGATAACCTCTTTTGGATTCCTCCTTGAAGCAATCGAGTGATATACATGAGGAAGGCGTCACTGGTTATCTTATAATTGTCCTTATAATGCAACTGTAGCTATGGGTAACAATCATGTGCTTTGAACTGGTTATTTTGAAGTCCAACTTCCCCTTTGCAAATCAATCCTTTATACTTGGTAAACCGGGCCAGGATGTAGACTATGTAGGAACTCATGTAGAAAGTCTTGGTCTTCTCCAAGTTTCTTAACTGGAAATCAATGTTGTCACTTATTAATTTAGCCCAATTTATTATTTCCATTCCTAATACGACCTCCTCTACGTATGAAAACATCCATACTTCGAAGAAAGCTCCCTGAGAAGTACCCATAATCCTGTTAAGCATGTGGACCATGTCACTATATTTTTCCTTAAAATCTGTGCAAATCAATCTCTTAGGTAGCTTAGAACGATGCCTCTTCAGTTCTTTAACCCAGTTAGAATTAATTATATCCATACAAGATTCTTTGGCCTGATCAAACATGGTTTATGATTCCTCTTGGGTCCTATTCAACATTTTGTGATGACGAGGAATACCAAACACCTCTCTGACTGAATCTTCTGTGAAGTATGCCAAAGTGATCCCATTAGATGCTTTAATGGGTCTCGTATGTGGATTGTATCTTCTTGCGCACTCAACTATCAGCTCGCTACACTGAACTGCAGGTGGAAATCCTATTGCTTGGTGAAGTCCGCATTTAACCATGTTGGTTGCAATAGGCATGGGCATTTCATGCTGAGTGCCAAACATCCTTTTCTTGTGTTGAATCGCATTGAATTGCTTGAAGTTAGTATCCGCTACTTTCTTCCATTTCGATGGCAGTTGAGATTCTGGATAGAATTCCCTGAGAACTTCTTTCACTTGGATCTTTCTAACTCCACCTCCTACGTTCTTTGAAGTAGACATTGAGCCTGTACGAAGCTCAAAGTTAGAAAATTTTCACAAATTGCAAAGAAGGCGATTTTATGGCTGGAGAATATTTAAATTAATTAATTAAAAAATTCTAGAACTCGACTGCTTAGGTTGGTTGGAGAATAAATTTTACCAGCGTTTATCTTTTTTTAAGAACATTCAGAATTTTTTTAAAACAATTTACTGGAATTTTAGAGCTAAAAACTAAAGTTTTTTTATAAATCCAAAATAAAAATTCCTTTTTCCTTCTTCAAATTCGCTAGCTATGATTCTACAGTTGCATGAGAAATCTGAAAATAGAAGAAAAATATCCAACCTTGTGCTCTAGAATCAATGTAACTTGCAGCTCAAGAAGAAAAGAAGAAGGACGCCTTTGGCAAAGAGAAGTTTGCCTGTGAGAAAATTTGACCTGTGAATAATGAAAAATAAACTCTCAAGCACTTCTTTTATAATAAAAACTTTCCTTATTAGCCTGGGTCGACCTCTTCTTTGATTGGATGCTTTGTTTTAAAACAAAAAAAGCGATCTTATCTTCCTTTTGATTTTTCAAGGGCCTTCTTGCTTGCTTGTTAAGTTTTTAAATAAAAACTTAAGCTATTTTAAATTCCTTGCCTTAGAAAAATCGACCTTTAAGTGGACTTATCCACTTTGCAACTGGATTTTTCTCCTTTTACCAAGGTAACTCTTTGCCTTAGCTAATTTTTTTTATTTTCTCCTTGGAAATTCAACTTTCAACCGTAATTTTTATCCTTTCAAGTGGATTTTGACTTCATCATGGAATTCTTGAAGTCCCAATTTGAATTTTTCATTTGCCTTAGCCAATTTTCACCTTTAGATACATTCACCAACTAGAATTTTGAATCATCCAACTGGATTTACTTTTGAACTTGGGCGAATTTTAACAAGACTTTTCAAATGGACGAATTTTAATTGGATTTCCCAAGTGGATTTCATTTTGATGAATTTCAAATGGATTTTTTCATGATTCAACTAGATTTCTCTATGGGGCGCACCTCTCCAGACTTAGGCAAATTTCACCATAATCTCCTTGCTTTTTACTTGATTTTTCGTTGATTTTTCTTCCTTGAAGGTGCTATTTTCAATTGATTTTCTAGATTTTTGCATGCGCTTTTCCTTGCTTTTCAGACCTTTGCATGCATTTTTCCTTGCTTTTCTCATGATTTTTCCCATTTTTTAAGATTTTTGCTTGATTTTTCGTTGATTTTTCTTCCTTGAAGGTGCGATTTTCAATTGATTTTCCAGATTTTTGCATGCACTTTTCCTTGCTTTTCAGACCTTTGCATGCATTTTTCCTTGCTTTTCTCATGATTTTTCTGATTTTTTAAGATTTTTGCTTGATTTTTCGTTTCTAAGAATGGAAACTTTCAATTCCACTGCTAGTAAGACCTAGAACTTTCTAAAAATAGAAACTTACTAAAAATAGAAAAAAGCAAAAAGCAACTTTCTAAAAATAGTAAATTCCAGATTGGTCCAGAAATGCCAAAAACGAAAAAAGCAAAAAGCAGAATCCCTAAAAAATAGGAAGTGTCAGAATTGAGCGAAAGCACAGGCGATCCTTGTCTACTGGGTCTTCTAAGTACTTCTATGACATTCATGCTTAGTTTTAGGCTCAAATTCTCAACTTGGTTTGGGTGATGACTCCAGACTTTGACATGAAATTCCCAGAGCAACAAAGCTTATGAAATTTCCACTCAAAGCTAAACCCTAAGAGAAAACCACTGAGGGTCCCCATTTGCAATGGGGCGATGTGTGAAATAAGTCACAACAATACTCCACATACATCTGCAACATGCCATATACACCAGGTCAGCCAAATTGAGAAAATAAACAATAAATCATTCTTCTAAATCTCTCAACTCGAACTCTGATTATTACGACACCACAAAACTCACCAGTAGGATAGCATACATGTTGAACAAGCTTCCTTGGGGATCCACACCACAAAATAGTGATCCAGTGAAGTATTTAGATCAAATTTTCAACCAGATGTCCTTGTAACTAACTCTAGAACTGCTGCTATTGGCACTGGATCTGCAACTATAACTGGAACAACTAGTTGAATTGGAACTGGTCAAACTGGTTCAACAACCCTATGGATTACGACCAACTATATTGGCCATCTTGAATGAAGAACATCTTAATAAGGTGTTGATTGTGCTAAAAGAACTCAACTTCAAGCTTGAGTGTTAAAAAACAAAGTTTTAATCTAGTCTAGTTGTCCTCGAACAACTGGCTCTGCTCCAGCTGTTGTCTCCCTCTCTGCTGTTGTCTCTGCCTCTATCGTTGGTTCAATAAATGGAACTAGGCCCTATGAATGGTATTTCTTCATACATTTTGTCGGTAGATTACAGACTCTTACTTATCTTGCCAGTAGGAGCAACTTCAACACTGTGGACCAAACAACTGACTCTATTTTCCATCAATGACAACTCAAGTGGTCAAAAATAATCTCCCAAAGCCATATGCCAACAATCTCCCCCTTTGGCATTGATGGCAACACTAAGTGAAAAATGACTAAGTGTCAAAATTCAAAAACCCATCAAAACCAAAATTATTGCTCCTCCTTAGGATGTCAAGGCATTTTTCACCACATTCTCTCCCCCTTTGACATCAATGACAAAACTTCCTCTACTTTTTCTACCCTTTAATATTTTACTTCACTTCTCTCATTTTGTTAAAATAAAACTTTACTCTCACTTTGACCAAAATTTGGAAAATTGTTGCACAAATCAGAAGATTATTTTGTACTTAACTTTCATTTCAGAAAGAAATTTCTTCCAGGAGTCCACCGCAATCCCAATAGCTATAATCAAGTTGTTATTCTTTGATGTCCTATTGATAATCTGGACAAGGGATTTAGGAATGGTAATGGCATTACCCAATTTTTCTCCTTCCTTTAGAATTTCTAACATTTTCTCTAACCTACATTCAATATGATCTTTCACTTTCCAGAAAGCATCCATAAGAGTATTTATGGTACAGTGAATCTTTGCATGCTCAACCTGCAGACCATGAATCCTTTTCTTAACTTCTTTGTCCTTGTCCAAAAGCATACTATAATCTTGACTGATTCTAACAAGCTCATTTTCAATTTCCTCCAACTTGTCCTTGTACTTGCCAACCACATGGGGCCACCTAAGATAGTAATTGTATATCTTGTTTGATGAGTCAATGCACTATCTTAGCACATTCATTCTATTCTTTAGTTTAGCAAGAGATAGTCTAAACTACATCTTCAGATGAGAGATTATTTCCTCCTCTTTTATGTCTAGAGGCACAGAGGCTATAGCATCCTTGACACACACAATCAGCTCTTCTGGAAGAACATTCTGTAGACTCTCTAATTCAATTTTGTTGTCAACAAAGTATCTTCCTAGAGTTTCCTCAATTACATCTTGCTCATAGGATGGTCCATTCAACCATATATCAGTTATCTTTTGCATATTGTCTTCATTCTGAATAATCTACAATATCTTAGCTTTAAACAGAGCACCTTCATCATCACTCTCTTCTGTAATTTCCACAACTGGTTCAACTGGTTTTGGTTCTTCTCTTGGAGTATATTCCTCAAAGTCCTCATCGACTACATCCACAACCATTTGTTCTTATCCTTTTGACTTGGGTGTCGGAGGGGTGACACTAGTCAATTATCTTTCTCTCTTCTGCCTTTTCTCTGCCTTACCGGAGGATGATCCAATTTCAGCTATTTTATCGAAAGAGGAATATCATTTGCACCAAATTTTTCTAGCAACTTCCTAAAGAAGTTCTCATAAACTCTTTCACCATTTTCAAAGGATATAAAATGCCCAAAAATTTGTCTACAAACCGATATGTTTTCCTTCCATACCACATTATCATTCAAAAGAAAACAATTCAGAAAATACACCATGATGCATGTAGCTAGGGTACCAAACCTGAAGGGGTAGCCTATATCCTTCATCAATTGTACATTTTCCATCAATTGATCCTTCGTCAAACCACATAGGTCAATGTCTTCACCTTCTATTATCATTTTGTGAGCAATATGTACTACACCTGCTGAGGTTGATCCTTCTTTGTTTATGAAGAAGATTTTATATGAAATTCCATGTGTAATATACATTGTTAATGGATCTTTAATTATTGTGATCACCAAAGCCCTCTAATCTCCCATTATTCCAGTTAGGATTTTGACCTCAACATTTCGAATCGATTTCTTTTTCGGAACATCACCAACTTTGTACAAAACTATTAGATTCTTGATTTCATCCTTAGAAATCTTACAGGGTTTATCCAGAGTAAGGATATCTCAATCCAATCTATTTAGGACAAACCGAACTACCTTTGCATTGATGAAATGAGGAAATTCATCCCAAATATCCAAATTCTTGTGTTTCGCTCCTCCAAGCCTTCTCAATTTAATGACTAACAATGAATTTCTTATATCCCTGATCTTTTGACTACTATATTCGTCCAAAATTACTGATCCTTGGATTTGCTTCATTTTTCGTACGGAGCAGGGTTCAACCGATCACCAAAATAAGTATGAAATTAACAAGCAATAGAAATACCTGGTGAATTCGCCACTAAATTGACTTCTCACTCCTTCAAAATTTTGTTGAAAAAGCTCTCCAACTGTTCTCCTTCAATGCACAATGTCAAATGAGGGTTTCAACTTCCCTTTTATAACTTCACACACTTAACTTTCTGCTGCATTAAATGTGTTGCCCTGGAAGTTTCAGTTGCACTGTGAACTCAGACAACAAGCAAAAAAATCCAACTTCAAAATTTTAACATTTCACCCAACTCAACAAATGATTACAGATGCATTTGGCACTGAGTAACATAGCTTCTGACAGCATCCTGCTATCTAGAACCAACTACACATGGGGGATAGAATATTTTCATGAAAAACTCTCCCTAGGCCACTGGCCTGAAATCAATTGCCGAAAGAATTACCAGAGGGGACTTCTAGTACAACCTTACTGCCTTCATCTGATTCACTTTTCTTTACCCATGTTTTCTTCATCTGATCTCTTATCTCTTCCACATATGCTTTTTCCTTTCCTTTGTTGTCTATTTGTGGGTTTCTTCCTTGATAGACCAAACCTCTTTTATTCATGTTTTTGTTCCTACATAATCTTGCATTGTGACCAATTTTATTACAATTGTAGCATACCGTATTTTTCTATGTGTACCATCCATTCCACTTATTTCCTCTTGACCTACATTGATTAGCAACAAGTCCAATTCTTCCATAGGTATAGCATTTAATAGTACTTGCACTAACAGACATACTTCTGCATTCTAGTGACTTATGATCAAACTTCTTGCATTTAAAACAGTAACCAGAAAATGATGGAGTGCTAAGGTTTATCTTTCTTCTACACTGAGAATCCATATGACCAAATTTATTACAAACAAAGTAGTGTCCATTAAATTTTTGAGCATTAGGTTGCCTTACCAGATGTCTTTTGCCTTTGTTCTTCTTTTCAAGGTTCTTTTGTTTAGATCTAGAACTCTCACCCTTCTCATAGCCAAGACCTCACTTGTCCTTAGTATCCTTTTTTCCTTTAGTTATCTCATCAAGCTTAGCAGAACTTATCTTGAATTTCTCTTTGAATTCATTTGCAATAGTAAGCTCATTTTTGAGAATAACTACATGTCTCTCAAGCTCTTGTTCATTGTTTCTGGATTGTTGTAGTTCAATCTCCAACTGAATGAATTCACTATTAACTCCACTACATTCTTTAGATTTTTCTTTCAAGGACTAGGCCAAATTCTCCTCTTTCTTCTTTCTTTCTTTAATCTCTTTGGTTAACTTCATCGCCACATATCCCATTTCAAGCTTTAGAGTTGCATTTTCCTTAGCAAGCTTTTCACATTCTTCTATTATTTCTCTTAGGATTTGATTCAAATGGACATCATCCAGACCTTTGCATTATTTCTACTTCAACTGATCACACAGTTCCTTCCTCTTTTCCCTTGACTCATTTATCTTATCCTTCAGTGATTGAATGAATTTTTCTGCAGCCACAAGATTCGCTTTTAGTTCCATGACCTTAGCTTTAGACTAATCAAGATCATCAAGTGCCACCATGAGTTGTTGTTAAAGACCACCAGCATCCATTGTATTTCAAGATCCACCTCAAGTTATTAAACTTCAAAAGAGGAACCAACTCTAATACCAATTATTGGACACTAGGAACACTGAGAGGGGGGGCGAATCAGTGTTCCACAATATTTGATTTTCAAAATTGATCTTAAACTATCAACAACAACAACTAAACCCTTAACAACATTCACAGTATATAAACAGAAGTAAACATGCAAACACATTAAGAGACACCATAACACCAATATTTTTACATGGAAACCTTGTTAGGGTAAAAACCATGGTGGAGATTAATTCACAAAGTATACTATGTTAAAAGTATAATAAAAGGGAATGCACTTCCATTCAGGCACACTGCCTAGAGCTCACTGCTCAAAAGAGAAGGCTCACTGCCTTACAAGATATATTTGATATTACAAAAATGTTGAGCTGGGAATATAGCATCTACATATGCCTAGATTCAGTTCCAATGAAGCACACAATCAGATTCTGGATCTCTTATACAGTCGCACTTCTGCTCTACTTTGCATACAAAAACCTTTATGTTGTTCAGATAGATCTTCTAATATTACTTCATATGATTGTTCTATTCTTTTTCGCTCTTACATTTTCACTCTTCTTGATCCTTACGGACTTCTCTCCTCATCCATCCATCCATATCAAAATGATTTTTTGGTCTCCTTTATATACCCGCTAATAATAATTTCATTATATTTCGGCTTCAAAACAAAACATAATACTTTTCTTTATGTCGGCCCAAATCATCAGTTAGAATTGATGTGTACCCACACAAGTTGGCTAGACTATAGTAGGGACCCGAACCAAAATTCCAAACATAAGAGATAACTAAACACATACTCCACATACATCTGCAACATGCCATATACACCAGGTCGGCCAGAATGAGAAAATAAACAATAAATCATTCTTCAGAATCTCTCAACTCAAAATCTAACTATTATGACACCACAAAACTCACCAGTAGGATAACATACATGTTGAACAAGCTTCCTTGGGGATCCACACCAGAGAATAGTGATCCAGTGAAGTATTTAGATTGACTTGTCAATCGAATGTCTTGTTCTTCATACATTTTTTCGGTAGATTACAGACTCTTATCTTGCCGATAGAAGCAACTTCAACACTGTGGACCAAACAACTGACTCCATTTGCCATCAATGACAACTCAAGTGGTCAAAAACAATCTCCCAAATCCATATTCCAACAGAGGGTGTCAAATGGAAGTAGAGCAGCAGGAAGGATCAAGATGATGTGAGGCCAAGCCAATAGGATTCATCATTCCACCAGGCAATGACGGGTCCCTTTTGATCCACCCCCAGGGCTTTGTTTCGTCATCCCTCATCAGTCTCCATTAGTCCTCTTTTCACTTTATCCATGGTCTTTTCTGGAACTACGAGGGCACTACGCTTTCACGTAGGCAAGGCTAATCTTTGATTAGCCCCCGAGCCCCTAGGTCTGTAGGGTGTGTCGGTCCTTTGTCTAGTCTTTTGTGTCATGTTGTCAAAGAGTGCCCTTATCTAGTTGGTTCTTCACAAATGAAATCCTCTAGTGTCAGGAGATCTAGTTAATGAAAAATATCTTGTGTCACCTGAGTTATTTTAGTTTAGTATCCATCATCGGTCTCAACAAGATGCATCCTTCCTAATAGACCACATCATCACCCAATATCTTGTGTCATGTTGTCAAAGAGTACCCTTATCTAGTTGGTTCTTCACAAATGAAATCCTCTAGTGTCAGGAGATCTAGTTAATGAAAAATATCTTGTGTCACCTGGGTTATTTTAGTTTAGTATCCATCATTGGTCTCAACAGGATGCTTTTGTTTATTGTTTGAGCTCCCTATTCTCACTTATCAAAACCGCCATGATCCATCATATTATGGTGGGTTTTGATGAGTTAACGTAGGGGAATCTCTTGATCATTTACTGTTGTTGTATGCTGGGTCGTTCCCACGTAGTACCCACCAGGATCCCTAGAATCTTGTGTTACGTTGGGAACATCCCTTTGTGCTTGTGGTTATTCTAATACCTCGCCCGACCAAGGTCCTCGTGATTTTGGGGTGCTAGGATAACCTTGTTTGTTGTGTTTGTTTCATGCATTTGATGCCAACTCACCTTGGTCTCATATATCATGGTATTTGATATCTTATACTATAGCAAAAATCAATGTCTGAAGATGGAAAATTGCATTCCTAACTGCATTTCATTTCATTGCATGCACCCTTCATTCAGCCTTGTTCATAACCCATGACTCATGATTTAGTTTGTGAAAACTTTGATTCTTTTTGCCCTTGGTTTTCCTCTCAATGTACTAATGGTTCTTGACAGGTGTGGTATTACACCTAGGTTACACCTATCGTCTACCAACATTCTCATGCAAGTCCTTATTGATGTTTAGGTTTGCATTATAGGAATTCATGTGTCATTCATATTGCATACTACATTGTAGATACAACATATTTTATCTTTCATAGATTGATTAGATTAAGCATCTTAGTTTCATTTAATCCATACATGTCCATATTAACATTCACATAATACATGCATTACTACCTACAAAACATATTGTTAGATCCATCCTAATTACATTTCATGCCAAATATTCATCTCATCCTACATTATAAACATTAATACATGCATGATCACATCCATCCACATAAACATAAAATATCACATGCATGTGCATACATAAACTAAATCATCCATCCACATAAACATAAAATGTCATATACATGTGCATATATAAACTAAATCATCCATCACATAAAACATAACGCATAGTGTCAATAAGGGCTATCGCATATCATAATCAAAATAATACAATGTACATCTCATCATAATGTCTCAAACATAACCCACTACATATCCATCGTATATCATCAAATAAAGTACAAAATACAAAGATGTAGATCACATATGATCTCTTTTGACATGTACTAAACCTCCATCCTGCACCTGTCAAAAAATTGGTATCATGTCATCTCCTTTCTTACTGCTCTATTGTGAGCTGCCCATGTCTGATCTTTGAGGAGAGTCAGGGACTGGCCCTCTGTGCGTGGGGGTCCCTTGGTACTCACGGGTGAGAGTCCCCTGGTAACCACCATAAGGAGAAGGATTCTATCAATAGTCGCTATAGCCCCTGGTACGTGTCCCTAATGACTAGGACAGTACTGACATCTAAGGTACCTATCTGATGTAGCGCGTTGTGCACTACGCCAGATCTGGAACTGCCTACTCATAAGCACACCTCCAGTAGCTTTCCTCCTACATATAATCATCTCTCTGCCTAGTCTGATATCTAGCAGCATTCCACTCATGCTTGTACCTATCTCGATCCGCACTAATGGCTCTCTGCTCCTGCCCCCAGGCCTCCTGTGCTAATATAAGCTATTCTACCTTCTTTCTGGCCCTATCCCTCTCAGCCTGTGCAGCCTGTAATTGTGCCTACAATCCCTATACCTCTACCCCTGGCTCCCCCTCCTCGACCTGTGCTACCTATAGCTGAGCTTGTGATGTGTCTTGCTCACTATGCAACATCTGCATCCGCACCTTTGCGACATCCCTATCCTTATGCGCGGCTTGTGCCTGAGCCACTGCTACATCCCTATCCCTCTGTAATGCCTGAAGTCTCAACTCAGCTGCATCTCGCTCTCTCTAAAGAGCTAATACATGTGACACTACCGCATCCCTCTCTCTAAAGAGACTATACCTGTGCCCCTGCCATCTCTAACTCACTTTGCGACACTTGAACTCGTTCTAGAGCTACATCTCTCTCCACCTCCATAGCCTGCACCTATGCCTGTGCCACATCTCTCTCTGTCTACAGCACAAGTATCTGCACCCTCATCTCCTCTTCTCTCTGCTGCATCAATCCCATATCTCCAACTGTCTGCTCTAAACAGTACACTCTGTCCCTGAGCTCATCCCACTCCCGATGCAGATTCGCTCTCTCTCCATAACCGCTCTATCTATCTCTGCAAACCCTCCATATCTCTTGCGGTCCTTGCCCCAATCTCTGTAGGCCCCTACCTTGTCCCTGCTCCAACAGCTTGTCGTATCACCTCCTCAACCACCAAACGATCTCTCTCCCATCTCGTTGCATCCCCCTCCTCATGCTCCCTAGCCACCTCTGCTAGCAACCTCTCTACCTCTGCTTGCAGGTCAACCACCTCATCTTGTGCCTCATCCCTCTCTCTGCAACCTCCTCTCCACCTCTATCACCATCGTGGCTAGATCTGAGTAGTCCCTCTCGCTCTGGGAAAATCGTGTTTGTATCTCACTCATCTCTACCTCTAATCTACTCTGCTCGGCCTCTAACTGTCGTAACCGCTGCTCGTTGAGTCACAACCTCTCTAGGGCCCCTCGCAGTACCTCTATTGGATCCTCTCCTCTAGGTGGGGCCATCGATAGTGGCGGGATGTCATGTACCTCCATATCAATGTCCATCTCCTGTGGCTCATACCCCTCACTCTCCGTCGACGCCTCCATTTCATCCACATCAATCACCACGGGGTCTCCCCTCCTCCTCCCCCCTGTCATCCTCTCCTTCTCTCCACTAGCCTCAGCCTCCTCCTATCTCTGTTGTTGCTGCCCTCCTGTGGTTGCATGTGCCTCATGTCTCTCCTGCTGCCAACCTCTTGTGGTTGCACGAGCCTCCTGTCTCCTCTCCCTCTAGGCCTCCTGCCCTCTATCCTGCTATGCCACTACCCTAGCCTCCTCTACTACATCTCCTCCCCAGGCTCTTCGTTGTCGTCTCCTCCTCCGGCCTACCCTCACCGGCTCCTCGGCTGCTCCAACCGCCTCCTATCCTCTTCTTTGTTGTCCTCCTCTCTCCTATCCTCCTCTATGCTATCCCCGCGAACCCTATCCCTCTCTCTCAACCCTCAGTCTTCTCTCATCCTCTAACTTGAACCCTAGTGCCTCAATAGGCACCGCTAGTGTAATCCGTGGAGGCGAATGTCACTGAAACCACTAACCATATCGATATGTCATCCCTACATCTCTCAGCCCCTCCCTCCTGCCTGGGTATGGCACTAATCGCAGTGTCTCCAACTCCTCCCTCACCGCCATCAAATCCAGCTCATCCCCCTATGGTCACTCTTGTGTCAATCGTAGGAATGTCACTCACCCAGCGGGAATATCCTGCCTCACTCCAAACTATCTCGTCACCTGATCTGGCTTGTGCAACTCAATGACGCGCAGATCCTTCCTAATGATATAACATTAGGTGTAGAAGTAGTCCATGTGTCTCTCCTCATTCTCCCTCCAATCCCTAAATTACCACAACATATACGGATGCCATACTATCATCTCAGCTTGCACCTCATCAAATTGTCTCCTCTAGAAATCCACATCTCCAACCTCCCGATACCGCAATATTGCTCTTGCCTCTGTCCCCCATCCCCAGGCCACTGCTGCTCTGTCATTCTACTCTCAACACGACCAGCCTGGTAACCCTGATATGCTCTTAGGCCCATACCTGTAGCAATATGATGTGTGTCACTCTCAATGACTCCCGGTAGCATATAATATGCATATCTTGGTACAGTTGTGCTAGCAAACAGGTTCCCCATGCAAACTAACCATCTCAGCCCTCGATGATGTGCTGAATCACCCCCACAAAGCTCAGAGGTAGGAACCGACTTCTCCTGTCCACTAATAGGATCTTGTTGATCAACCCTGCTAGGTATAGCGACAATGTCAGTACCCTACAGGACAAACATTTGTCCACGTCCAATTGTTGCCGCTAAATCGATAGCTCGTCATCACCAAACATAATCTGCATGAACTCATCCAGTGCCTCATCCTCTACCATGTGCTTGCTGACCAGAAGCACCACTATGGGGAGCTTTAGAATCCTCCATACGTCCTCTAGAGTCACCGTCATCTCCCCTGTTGGCAGATGAAATGTCGACGTGGCTGAGTCTCAGCACTCTATCAACACTGTCAACATGGCCCTGTGGGCCTTAATCGTTAGATATGATAGCATGTGCAATAGTCCTACCTCCACTAGCGCCTGATGATCTGTGCCCATCATGGTCGCTATACATCTTCTCAGTACCTCGAACCGCCTCTCCTATGTCCATAATCAACCAAAATTCTACATCCATGACATGCCAACTCTGTCAATCTTTCTCTCCCATCTTCTCTTTCTCCCCCATTTTCTCTTCCTTTCACCTGTCATGGATCTTGTTCCCTATCCTTTCTTTTTTCCTCTCTTTTTGCTCTTTCCCCTTGTCGGTCCTACCCAAACTGCGGATCAACCCACCCCCAGGCGTGGGCGCACTCGCCCCTGGGAACGAGCGGACTCGCCCTAGCTCACGGGCAAGATCATGGGCGGACCCACCTGAGCCCCCTGGGTGAGCCCGCGGGCGGACCTGCTCGAGCTCGAGCGAACCCACTCGAGCTCCTAAGCGAGCCCATGCCCCACGTGCGAGTGGACCTGCCCGAGCTCAAGCAAACCCACTCGGGCTCCCGGACGAGCCCACACCCTGTGCATGGGTGGACCTGCCCCCATGCGGGGGCAGACCTGCCCCCATGCGAGGGCAGACCCGCCCCTGTGAGTGGGCAGACTCACCCCTACGCAGGACACGACTTCAAACCCACTCCTACGCATGCAACCTCGCCCTCTTCTAGGGCATGCCCATATCCCTCTCCAGCCTAGATCATTTTTCCCTCCCTAGCCAAAAAAAAAATCTCGAATTTTACTCCTACCCATTTTTCCTCCCTCCCCCCCGACAAAACCCATATTTTCAAATTTTCTAAAACTCAAATAAAATGGAAAAAATCACAAAGTTGGGTTTGGGGCTAACCTGGCGTGGAACAATGCACTTGCTGAAGAACCGTCACACCTCATCCACCCAGTGGATAATGTCGATGTCGTACTCCGACATCCTGTCATTTGTTGCTCTCCTTCTCTCCTCTTCTTCTCCTTCCTTAATTGACTACTATTTAAATGAGGAGAGGTAATTCCTACAATTACCTTATATAACCTTTTTCCCCCCTTTTTTCACCTTTTTTAAATGAAGGGATTTTCCTCCAACTAATTCCCCTATCCTCTATCTTCCTGGGGCCGCCATTTGCACACTAAGCCTTCGTTTGACTCCGTTCAAAGCCAACATTCTCAGTTTTTTGTGCTCTTTCCAATGCCATATACCACTTTATACTTTCAAGAAGTTGCCTAGGACCCCTTTTCCTTCCTCATTCACCTTCTCGAGGGGGCATACCCTACTATTCTCTTTCATTCCTTTGTCATGAGTCTTCTCTCATGAGACTAGGGCATCTCCTTCCTTTTCTTTCCGTTTGGGCAGCTCATCTAGTCTCCCCTATGCTGGGGCATCTCTTTTCTGGTTGCTTCCTCTATAGAGTCATCTGCATTTTATTTTCTTTGAAACCCTATTATCCTAACAATATTTCGAAGAGGGGAAAAATGTAGACATCCAAATTTGACCACTTCCATATGGTCAAAGTCGTCTCTTTATTCATCCCTTTACTTGTCTACTTTGTCGGTATTAATTAAATCATTCATTTAATTAATATTTCATCATTTGCATAAGGTTCCTAAAGTATTTAATTTAATAATTAAATACTTTTACCTTCTTTCCTCTCTAAATTAAATAAATATACCACTTTATTTAATTTAGTCATGTAACCTCTTTGAATTTAAGTCAATTTTTAATTATTTTTTTTCTCTCTTATTGTCACATCCTCCAACTTTTGCAAGTTGGTCTCTAATTCCTCTTAGCCATCTAACCCTCTTCTAATCATAATTAATTTAATTAATTTATGGTTAGGATGTGTCACATCCTCCAACATTTGCCACTTGCTTCTAATCTTTAGTTAATTATCTTAATCATGTGTTTGCACAACCTTAATCAAGGTCATTAGCCACATTTAGCATGTCTTTTTAGTCAACCTTTTCATTTGCCTTTCTTGGTATTGACCCCCTTTCCCATGTGAATTTTAAATTCACATTTATTCCTCCTAGAATCTCCTCTTCCCATGCATCTTTTGACTTGTCACATCAAGTCACATGTGGACAAATACTTCCCTTTTTGGAACCTTGTCTTGTCCAAGAGATTCTTACAAGTATGTGAATTTTTAATTCACATTTATTTCTCAACTACTTTCCCTTTTCCCATGGAGATTTTTGAGGAATTCTAAAATTCCTCAAAAGTCACTTTCATTTCCACTTGGGGACAAGAAGTTCCTTTTTGAGAAAAAAAATTTCATTCCCCGAGGTACTTGCAAAGTACTTGTCCTTCTTCCACCTCATGTACCCTCTTTCCACCTCATTTACACATCACCATCCCTAAACCATCTCACATTCCACATGTCAAGATGTGAGGGCTTGCGAGTTCTCAACTCACCATAGCCCTTCATCTTGACCTTGTTAGATGAATCTCAACTGTTGAATTCTCTAAAGAATTCAACTTCCTCTATAAATACCCCCTCTTTCTCTCATTTAGGGGGTTGATCATTGTGCTAACCAAACTCTAGCAATTTTTTCATTTGAGCTACACTTAGCTAAAACTTGCATACCTTGCATCCATTTTCATCCACTTCCCATCCATTTCTCATATGTCTTGCATCTCCTATCAACATATTTTTCCATCCAAGGAGCACACACAAAATCAACCATCAAGGGCCAACCAAATGATCGATTCGAGACAAGGTATAACCAGATTTTCTTATTATCATATTTTGTTTTGAATCTAACTAGGTTAATCTTGAGGTGTTAGGTGTTTTTATTTTTTTTTGCATATTTCTTGTTGCTGCTCATTTTCGGAACAGTATTTTTGCCTGGTCACACTTGTATTCACTCCTCTTTTTCAATATGATTTTTCCCTTCATCCTACAACTCTCTTAGTTGCCTTGAATACCTCTAACACTCTTCTTCCCTTTCTTCTCTTCCTCTCCCATTGGAAATTTTATTTCTTACATTTTTCTCATGCAATCCTCTAGAGAAACCTACAAATCCTTTCTTCAACCTTGTTGATTATTGTTGCTTTTTAACACCATTAAATTTTGTATTTTATAGAAAATCACTAGCTTTTTCGTTCATTCTAGGTACCCAAATTGAAATAATGGAATGTCAAATGTTACTTTCCTTATGCAAACTTCCCTAGGCATTCAACTTGAGTAAATTAATTGATTTTACTTTACAAGTTTCATTTAACATGCCAATGGACCCCTTCAACCCCTGAAACCTTGAAATTAAGTAATATTATAATTTAAAATCACATTAAACACCCTGGTTGGATCTAATGTTTGAAACAAATTCCAAGTCATAAAAATTGAGATTTTTATCCTTATAACACTCCACAAGATGCTCTTAAATCTCAAACCTACACTAGAAATGAAAAAAATGAATATGAAAATAAAATATTAGGGAGATGTGATGAGAAGGTTTCAAGGGTGCACAAGTTTGGAAGCCCGCAGCCTGTAACAAGTCATCGCTTCTCTCTTTTCTTTGTTCAATGCTCTTGCATGTGGGCCAATCTTTATTCGATGGGTGCATTTCTTGTGGGGGTTTTTCTTGTAGTCGTGGGGGCAGTTTTCTTCTTTTCTTTGTTGCGATTTGGTGGTATTTGGCGCTGGCAGGGGAGGCATAAGGGTTGGGTTTTTTTCTTTTGTTTGTGCACATGTATTGTGTGTGGAGTAAGCATGGAAGGTGGTTCTTTCTTCTTGTTACCTGGGTGGGGTCTAGGTGGTTCAATTTGTGGCTCTATTTTCTCTTAGAGATGGATCTAGGGGAGGCTTATGGCTTTAAATCCTCTCTGGATTTCTGCTTTTCTCTTGGAATGAATTCACCATCTCATGCAATAAGAGTGGTTGAGAATAATTTATTTGATAAGGATTTGGGGGTTGGAGGGTTTGCTCCGTCTGGGGGACCTCTTGTCCCAAAAATCAATGGATGCTTGGACCGAAGCAAAGAAAGACCAGTGCTAGTAATTCAACCAGAGTCAATAGCTGAAGATATTGAGTATTTCTTGAAACATGCATTGATTTGTAAATTTATGGGAATGTGGGTTTCGCTTCAATTTCTAGAATCGTGGGCTCTAAAGGGGGAAATGGAGGTTATGCTACTAGTGAATAGTTATTTCATGGTGGTTTTTAACTATATGGATGATCACAACCATGTTTTTGAGGGGGGGCCTTATTTCCATAACCAAATTGGATTATTTATTAAGCCATGGCATGCTAGGTTCAATCCTTCGAAGGATTTGCCGAATAGGGTTCTGAAGTGGGTTCATCTTCCTCGATTTCCTATTGAATGTTTACGTAATGATATCTTGCAAATGGTTGCTTTGCTGCTAGGGAAAGTAGTGGGTCCTTCTCAACAAACCTAGGATAGAAAGGTAATGACTATTTCTCGCATTTGTGTTGAGATTGATTTAAGTAATCCACTTCCAGACTCTTTGGAAATTCGTGCAGGTGCGTACTCTTGGGTGCAATAGCTGGATTATGAGACTTTGCCTTTCCATTGTCGCCTGTGTCATGAATATGGTCATTTGTAGCATAGATGCCCTAGGGCCAAAATTAATGTGTCTCAGTCTTCACAGCCTCTGCACAACCCCACTATGGCTAATAAAGGAAAAGCTCCTACTTCAAGTAATGCTGGTAATGTTGTTGGTTCAAAGGGTTTAACCCTTGTTAAAACCCATAATAGGAATTGAGGGCAGAAGAGGACTTTTAAAGATCATCAAGAAGAGGATACTTTTAATAGATTTAAGGTTTTGGATGATCTTAGTTAGCAGGAGGTGAATTTGGGCTTGTGGGCTATGGATCAAGGGTTTTGGAAATGGCACATGAGGGCAATATTTCTAAGAATATTAAGAGTACACAGGACGGTGGCATTTTGAAAATGGACACTAACCTTAGTATGACAGTTTCAGTGGTGCCTGAGGTCATTCCAACTGTGAAGAAGGGTGGAGGGGAGAATTCTCCTCCATTGGTGAAAGCAGGGTCTAATTTGGAAAAAGGAAACAAGGCTTCTCCTTCATTGGGGATTCTTCAAAAAGATTTGAAAAAAGGGGCTACTGAGAATTCCTCCAAGGTTGGGCATAAGGACTCGGAGAAAATCAAGTTGATGGGGGAAACATTGGTGGAGTCAGGTTCCGTTAGGACTCTAGACTCTCACTTCTCTAATCCTCTGAAATGATCATCATCTCATGGAATGTAAGGGGCTTGAACAATGGCCCTCGACAAAAAGTTGTTCGTGATTTGGTGAGAAAGTATTCTCCTAATGAACTTTTTTACAGGAAACTAAGTTGTCAGTTGAGAATATGGGTGGTTTGGTGCCTAAGTTGTGGGGGAGTGATCAATTCTAGAGCATTAGTGCCCAAGGTAATGCGGGGGGTGTGGCCTATCTTTGGAATCCTTTGAAGATTTTCCCTCTCTGGTGGATGTCTTGCAAGTCTTCCATTTTAGTGGTGGCTACGAGCTTGGAAACGAGTGAGTATTCTTTTTTCTAATATTTATGCTCCTATTGATTTTTCTAGTAAGCAGTTATTGTGGTCTCATATCCGGTGTATTCAAAGTTATGCTCCTCTTTTTCCATGGATTATTTCAGGCAATTTCAATGCCATTACTGATTTGGATGAAAAAAGGGTGGAATTTTGAGATTGGAGCCTTCTTCTTTTCTTCTTCGTGATAATATTTATGCGTTGAATATTGTTGACATTAAGTCGAGTAATGGTCAGTTTACTTGGAATAATAGGAGGTTAGGGGAGGATTGGATTGTTGAGAGATTAGATAGGTTCCCGGTCTCTTATTTCTGGGTTGGTGGGTCTTGGTCTTCTTGTTCTAAACTTTTGGACTGGAGGGGCTTAGATCACTAGCCTATCAAATTATTTGTTTCTTTGGCTCGGGTTGCTCGTTCTCCCTCTTTAAAGTTTCAACTTATGTGGTTGCATGACCCTTCTCTACATGATCATGTTGTTGATTGGTGGAGTAAGGGGAGACCTACTTTTGGCACTGCTATGTACTCTTTTGCCAAACAGTTGTAGTATGTGAAGTATCAACACAAAAGATGGAACATACAATGTTTTGGTAATATTTTCCATGCTAAAGCTGCTACTCAGGCTGATTTGGATGCTATTACTCGAGAGATTAAAGAGTTTGGTATTTTTGAGGTCTCTCTCAGGGAGGAGGAAAGGGTGCTAAATTTTTTGGAGGAATGCAAGTTGCGCAAGGAAAATTTTTGGAAACAAAAGGCTCGGATTAAGTGGCTACATGAGAGGGAAAAAACATTGCCTTCTTCTTCAACTCTATGAAATCCAGGAGGCATGGTAATTAGATTCCTTTTCTTGTGAATGACAGGGGTGATAATTTATCTTCTTCAGGGGATATCTCGGGTGAAGCCTTGTAGTTTTTTGCTTCCTTATTTAGAGAGGATTCTCGGGATGTGTTGTATGAAGAAAATCAAGTGTTGGCTTGTATTCCTTCCTTGGTTACTAGTGAGATGAAGGAGCACCTCTTGGGTTACATTACCCTGGATGAATTAGAGGCTACTATTTTTCAGATGAAGAAGGGGAAAGCTCCTAGTCCTAATGGCTTTCTGGTTGAGTTCTTCTAAGAATTTTGGGACAAATTATCAATCTAGATCTATTGGTTGTGGTTCATGAATCTCAGAGGAGCAAGAAAATGCTGAGGGATTTGAATTCCACCTTTCTTGCTCTTATTCCCAAGTGTGAGGGTGTCGATCGGTTGAGTCAGTTCCATCCTATATCTCTCTATAATGTGGTGTATAAAATTATTTTCAAGTTGATTGTTGAGCAGTTGAAGTGGTGGCTTAGCAAGCTTATCTTTGAGGAACAGGGTGGCTTCATGGCGAATAGGAAAATTTTGGATGGTGTGGTCATTTCTATTGAGGTTATTCACTCCATGGCGGCTTCCAAATAAAAGGCTATGTTCATCAAGCTAGATATGGCTAAGGCCTATGATAGAGTTAAATGGTCTTTCTTGCAAAAATTTCTCTCTGCTTTTGGTTTTGCTGAAGAGTGGGTTTTTTGGGTGATGAGATGTGTTACTTCCACCTCTTTTTCTGTATTGATAAATGGTGAACCATCTTCCCTATTTGGAGATTCCAATGGCCTTCGTCAAGGGGACCCTCTCTCTCCCTATTTATTCATCCTCCTTGCCGAAGGATTAGGGAGATTGTTGAAGAGCAATGTGGCTATGGGTCTTATCCAGGGGTGGGTGTGGGGTAATGGATTACCTCCCCAATCTCACCTACAATTTATGGATGATACTGCTTTGATGGGTATGGCTAAGGTTTGTGAAGCCACTAGTTTGTGCAAGGCTCTGAATACTTATCTTGTTGCTTCTGGTCAAATGATTAATGAGGATAAATCCTCCATTTTCTTTTTAATACCTCATCGCTCATTCGACAGAGGATTTCTTGTATTATGAGGTTTCAGATTGGTTCTCTTCCTTTAACCTATCTCAGCATTCCTATCTCTTATGGTAATCTTCCTAGGGAATCTTGGTAGAATATTCTTGACAAGTTTCATGTGAAAGTTAATCATTGGACTCATAGATGGTTGTCTTTTGTTGGGCAGGTTCAATTGCTCAAATCAGTAGTGCAGGCTCTTCCCAACTATAAATGTATGCTCTAGGTGGCTCCTGTTGGGTTTGTTAAGGATTTGGACTCTTTGGCTAGACAATTCTTATGGGAAGGCAACTTGTCTTCCTCTAAGTGGACCCTGGTGAAATGAGATATTTGTTTGTAGTCTGAAGCAGTTTGGGGTTCTTGGGTTGTGGCAATCGACTCTGACTAGGCTGGCTTTGGTTGTAAAGCTTTATTGGAGGTGGTGTTTGGAACAGGATCATGTTTTAGCCAGGATTTTATCTCATAAGTACCTTTAGGGGGTCCCAAAGGAGGAGATTCCTTGTTATCCTCTAGTGGGGAAAGGGTCTGTGATTTGGGGAATGTTTAAGAAAGGGGTTGCACTAATTAAAGAGGGCTTGTTTTGGATTTGTAATAGGGGTTTGAGGCTCTCTTTTGGTCTAACTCTTGGGATGGTTTCTCCCCCATATTGCATTAGTATCCTAATTTGTTGAATCTTTTCTAGCACTTTGTGGATGTTGGTTCGTCAAGGGTGATCAATTTTAAGACTTCTTATCCCTGCGGGCAGATGGAGAGGGCTAGGTGGAAAGATCCTTGTGAGTGGCCTATTGTTGGTTTGGAGGAGTGTGTCAAGCTTCAAAAAAAATTGGTTGGTCAACAGTGTAGCTCTCTTTGGGATAAGGATGTCCTAGCTTGGTGTATGAATCCTAAGGGTATTTTCACTGTGGCTAGTGGTTATCAAGAGTTGATGGCTCATAAGTATGGTGGGGTGGAGGTTCATTGGTGGAAGAATGTGTGGAACAAGTTCTCATGGCCGAAGTGTAATTGCTTTGTGTGGACTTTGGCTTAGAACAAATGTTTGAATTGGGATAATCTTCAAAAGTGAGGATTCCAGGGCCCTTCTATTTATGTTATGTGTGGATGCAATGAGGAGGATTCTTCCCACTTGTTCTTTCGTTGTTATTTTTCTATGTTGCTTTGGCATTTTTGGTGGGGTGTTTGGAAACATCCTTGTGTTTATGCTTCTTCTCTATTTGATTTTTGGAGCAGTCTAGGAAGACCTCCTTCTGAGGCCTCTTTCCTCCAGATTGTGTGGTGCATTGGCCCTAAATTCATCCTTTGGAAAATTTGGTTGGAAAGGAATCATAGGATTTTTTGCGGGGACAAGCTAATGGTTCAACAGGTTTGGCATAAAATTATTGGTATGATCCAGGAGATGGTGGAAGCTAAATATGAAGTGGTGTATCCTTTGGAAAGGAGCGATGATGAGATTGTGAACAGACTGGGCATCCAGGGCTTGCCTCCAGCATCTGCTTGTGTCAGAAGGGGTAGGCGAGCTAAAAAGAAGGTTCAAAGGGTTGGAAGATGGATGCCTCCTCTAGAGGATGTTTTGAAGATCAATACTGATGATTCCTCTAGGGCCTACTGAGATTGGTGGAGTTGGTAGAAATTATTCTGGTTCAGTTATTTTCTTTTTCTCCATTCATAAAGGGCAGCATTCTAACAACTTTATGGAGGGTTGGTGATTCTCTGGGCTATTAAGCATGCTTATGCTTTGGGATGGCGTAAGATTGTCTATGAATCTGACTCACAAATTATTGTTAATATGTTGAATGAGAAAAAAATTGGTTGATGTTAATTGGCAGCTTGCTTTGGTTGTTCATCAAATTCTATAGTTGTGCTCCATGTTGGAGGTGGTGTCATTTACCCACATCCCACGAGAATGGAATAGGTTTGTTGATTGTTTGGCCAAGTGGGCTTCAAAGCATGATGATAATTGGAGGATTGAGGGTTGGGGGCAGTTATCTCCTAATTATTGTCAAGATTTAGAGGGGTTCATTTCTAGTGATATGGCTGGCTGAGGTGTTTGTTGCTATGTGGGTGGTGGTTTTTGTCTTGGATGGGTGCTTGGATGCTTTCTTTTCTTGGGATCCTTTTGGTTTCCTAATCTCTTTATACTGTTAATTTCTTGATTTCAATAAAGTTTTTACCCCCTTTTTAAAATATATATATATATATATATATATATATTGGTGATACAAGATTGCTTGTGAGCCCAAATGCTCTTGCACCAATTACCATAGTAAATGTAAACATTATCATGATGAGTGGGAAACTACCAAGAATTGTTTTTAGATAACACAATGAATACAATATTATTAGTTTGACAAAAGTATTGAAAGTGTGATTGTTAGGATAAAGAGTAGAATTTGAAGGGTTTTGACACTTGAAACAATTCATTTCACATTCCATGGAACAATAGAGGGATATTACATCTTATGTAAACATTAGTTTTTGAGGGATGGATCACGCTAGAACCTTTTTTTCTTGTTCTTTGTCAAAATATAAGTAAAAAATATAGGGTTTAAGTTGTAGGAATTACATAGTAGTTGTGAAGGAGTTATGTATGTGTTGTATGAATCTAATTAAGCTTCTTGGTGATGTAACAATTGTATATTGATTGAGATAGTGATATGAGGGGAACAATGATCACTATTTCTTGAGTTTTCAATCTTATAGGGTTTATCTAGGGAAATTTGTGTGTTAAATCTTATGTGTATATTTGCTTACTAATTGATGCTTTGTTTTCATATTTTTATTGAATTTACATCATACGTATGGTACTATTGATTCTATCATTTTTAGGTGTTAAAATAATGCTTAGAAGGTTTTTGTTGAGTTGACAATTTGATATTTTTTGGTTGTGAGCTCCAAGAGACTATCTCCTAAATGTTTATGGATTAACAATCCAAGTTATTCCCAAGATGAGATGTTAACCTCCCAGATTGGAATTAGATTATAATACCATAAATTCACAAGTTGTATTTAGGTTATAATACCATAAATGTATTTAGGTACTCCCAAAAATCCATTAAAATAACTATATCATCCAATATCTACTCTAGATAAACAATAGATCTACTAGCTAATTGGAGAGTCAAAGAATTGGTAGGATATCTTGAAGTTGGAGTTCGTTCATTATTTAATTTATCATTGTACATTAATGATAGTCTAGGATTCACCAAAGTATTCTTAATGAGTAGACCACTAAAATAAACACTGACGATGGACTACTAAGATTATAATATTTATATGGGACCGCCTTGCCAAAAAGAGATCAACAAGGTTTCCATTCACCTTGATAGTTTGTTGACCTTTATGTTGAATGCACAAGACAACTGAGAGGGGGGGTGAATTACTTGTACATTAAAACATTAAAACCCTCTTTAACATTTAGATATACATTAGTCCTTAAACCCTTAACAACCAAACTACAGATAGACACTCATTTTCCCACATGTTACATGTTGAAGGTTCATTTCAAGACTTGCAAAGCACATGACCACATGAAACAAGACACTAACCCATGGACTAGGACAAGTTTGCAACAACATCAAATATTAGAACACAAGTTGAACAAGACTGTAAGCATACAAATAGAGCTACATTGTATGGGATATAGTTGTGTGTGCTACAATCTCTAAACACATTGTTATAGAACAAAAAATCTAAAATATAGATCTAATAGTCTAGAATCTCCACCTACATTCTCTTCTACCATTTTCATTTTCTCCAAATCATCAAATCAAACATAATTTCTATTCTTTTATTCTCATTTCATATTTTTATTATGCCAAGAGGCGTAACCTACAATGGCAACATGGTGCCTATAGGAGGCTAGCACAATCCGTGAAAGAAAAACAAATAAAAAAAACAACAGACATTTAACAATATCTATTTATTTAAAAAAGAAAAGAAAAAAGCAACATAATTATTTAAAAAATCCATAGTCACAATCTTATCCTTATAAAAAAAAAAAGGTAAAGAGAGTTAATAATATATATTTATTTAACAAAAAAAAAACACTAGACATATTAGAAATATTGATAATAATATAATACTAAACCTAACTCTAACCCCAACTACAAAATTAAATAGGTAACAGTAATCCTAATGGTATTTCAAAAAATTTAAGAAATAAATAAAATAGGTCTCCAAAATAATATCTCGGCGTAATATTATATAAATTAATATTTAAGATATATATACTAGTTACGCCGAGGCGTAAGCCTACAATGACAACATGACCTCTATAGAAGGCCAACAAAAGTAACGGTGTAAGAAAAAAAGAAATGGTTTGTATTTTTCCAACTGTTAATGTGCATCTATCTGGCGGTAAAGATGGAAATGGAAGAGGTCTTCACTAGACTTGGACGATAGTGGAAGACGAGGGGTCTGTTACAGACCCCTCGTAGTAGCTGTTTCACATGATCGCTGGTGTAAGTCGTTTCAGATGATCCTATTAAACAAATTGCCAAATGTCTGAAATCCTATTAAATTTGAAACAATTAATGACAGGAAAACCAAGAACTAAAATGAAGGAAATGTTTGCAGCACGGAGTGCGAAACGCTCTGCGACTCAGAATTGATATATGAGGTCTTTAATTTACGTTACTCTTGCCACCATACTGCTCGCTTTGTTGTCGTATTTCTGTATCATGCCTTCTCATCCTATATAGGAAGAACCGACTGCCATTTTTGGCTTCCATATTTGAAAATATTCAATAGACCTTTCCCCTTTCTTCAACGGTAACCTTGAACTTAATTTTTTTTGCATTTTAGTTTGTCGTTGAACTTTCCAGGTTTTGACAGATATATCTTAATTTCTCAAAAATAATTAAAGCTTTTGTTCTACAAATATATCTTGAAGTAATTTGCAAAGATTGTAATGAATTCTTGATGTATTTCATGAGGAGACATCATGAGTGGGTGGGACTTTGCAGTGTTAAATGCAAATGCAGGTTTCCAACAGTGTCATTACTTCTTCTTTTTTCTCAAATACGAAGCGAATCCAATGAAGACTGTGCCACCCAAAATTAGAGTGTTAGGCGATATTTGCTTTAGAATTCTGGCAATCCCGTTCATAGCGCCTTGTCTCAGGTTTGACTGTAGCACCCAAGGAATTATTATTATAAAGTTTTTTTTTGCTTATATTGTTTCAATTTCCTCAATTTAAATCTCTTGGCAATGGGCGTGGTAGAAGGCATCACGCAACCCAGGCAAATGGAATGCTTGGCAGTTGAGCCAAACAACAAGGTGCAACACTACGAGCTTGTCTAGTACAGAGACAACTTAAAGGGGAAATATACGGGCATGATCGCGACCTCGCCAATACACAGAAGCGACTTCCTTCTCACAAAGATTGCAGGGATTAATTTTATTACAGTTGTTCATTCTTTTATGTTTTGCTAAACTCTTCCCTTGCTAAGTACCACCCGTGGTGAGAGATGATACTTTCAGTTTATTTAATCTGGCAGAACTATTCCTATTTTGCACCTAAAAGTATAGTAGATTTCATGAGAGTCTTCTCATGGGGTGAATTGTATTACTCTCTCTTTTTAAATGAACAAAGTATTTTGATGATGATTCAAAAATAGATTAATAAATTTGTTCAAAAAAAATCAGATGGCATGCTTGCAATTCAGACCCTAAATTTATTTCTTTATATGATCTGTGTTTTGCTTCATTTTAAAATGGGATCACGTAGTACATTCCATCAAGCAGCCTATCCCATTGTAGACAGATTGATGTAGCTTCATTTACATATAGCCGACAAGCTTACGTTCTCAAAATAAATATATAAATTAGTATTATTCTCTTTTATTTCCCATATTATTTTCACCAGGTTGAATCCTTGTATCTGGATGCAGTTCATACCTTCCCTATTTATCATACAATGGCATGGATTTTAAGCCTATTCTTTTTTTAAAAAAATCAATATTTTAAAAAAAATTGAAAGCATTACAAAAAGAAAAAATCATCCATATTCTATTTTAAAAAATAATCTATATCTTTAAAGAAATATTTTAGATTTAAGACTTTATTAAAGAAATTATTTTACAAAAATATAACTTAGATATACAATCTAATATAAAAGCTTCCTATAATAAGTGCACATCTAAAATAAATTTAAAATTATAAAATTAAATACAAAAAAAATATAATAAATTTATTATTACACAAAAATACATTTTCAAATTAATATATTAAAACTACCATACTTATATTTAACAAATTATGGTTAGGGTTAAGTTAAGTTTCAATAAGGGTTAGGGGAACACGTTAAGACTCAACTAGGGTTAGGAACAAATAGAGTTTGGGTTAGAGTTGGGGTTCAATTAGGGTTATGGTTAGGGTTTCGATTAGGGTTCAATTAAGGTTATGGTTACTATTAGGGTTAGGTTTAGGGTTGGAATAGAATCATGATTCAATTAGGATTCAAGGTTATGATTAGGGTTTGATTAGGCTTATGATTAAAATTGGTGTTTAATTAGGGTTAGGGTTAGGGTTATAATTAATTTAGGGTTAGAGTTTTAAATTAGGGTTCAAGTAGGGTTAGGGTTAATGCAAAGGTTATTTTAGGGTTAGATTTCAATTAAGGTCAATTAGGATTAGGATTAGGGGCTCAATTTGGGTTAGGGAGTAAGGATAAAGCTTGATATTAGGGTCAAGGTTAGGGTTACTATTAAATTAGGGCTAGATTTTAGGTTAGGTTAGGGTTAAAGTTTAATAAAGGTTACGGTTAGTATTTGGGTTCAATAATGGTTAGGCTTTAATTAGGGTTAGGGTTATGTTTCAATTAGGGTTAGGGTTACACTTCTAGGATAAAACATAGAGTTAAGGTTAGGGTTCTAGGATAAATTTTGGGCTTAGTGTTAGGGTTAGGATTGGGGTTAGGGTTTAGGTTCAATTAGAGTTAGGGTCATGGTTAGGGTTAGAATTCAATTAGGGTTAGGGTTAGAATTATAGGATAAATATTGGGGTTACTGAACATAGGATTAGGATTAGAGTTAGTTTAGGATTAGGGTTCTAAGATAAATCTTTGCATTAGTGTTAGGGTTATGGTTAAGGTTAGGTTAGGGGTAGGGTTTAATTGGGATTAGTTTTAGTGTTCAATTAGCATTAGGTTTATGGTTCTACAATAAAGTTTGAGATCAAGTTCAATTAGGGTTAGGGTTAAGGTTAGGTTCTTATTAGAATTCAATTAGGGTTAGGGTTTAGGTCCTAGGATTAGTGTTAGGGTTTGCGTTACAATTAGGGTTAGGGTTGAGGTTTTTGTTATGATTAGGTTTAGGTTAGGGTTTTGGTTAGAGATAGAGTGAAGATTAGGGTTAGGTTACAACTAGAGATAGAATTAGGGTTAGGGTTAGGATTAGTTGGGGTTAAGTTAGAGATAGGGCTAGTATTATGATTAGGGTTAGGGTTAGAGATAGAATTAGGATTAGGATTGAGTTTTGTGTAAGGGGAGAAATGTCTTTAAAAGTTAAGGTTAGAGTTCAATTAGAGTTAGGGTTATGGCACAATTATGGTTAGGGTTCAAATAGATTTAAGATGGTTTAATTAGGGTTAATGTTAGGGTTAGGGTTATGATGGAGCCAACATTAAAATAATTAGGGCTAGGGTTAGGATTGGGATTAGGGTTATGGTTAAAGATAAAATTAGGATTAAGGTTGGGTTAGCATTAGGATTAGGGTCAGATAGGGTCAAGATTAGGGTTAGTGTTACGATTAGGGATAGAATTAGGATTAGGGTTAGGGTTTGAGTAAGGGTTAGGGTTAGGGTTAAAGATAGGGTCAACATTAGGGTTAAGATTAAAGATAGAATTAGGATTAGGGTTAGGGTTAAGGTTAGAGATAGGGTTAGGATTAGGGTTAGGGTTAGAGATAGTGTAAGAATTAGGGTTAGGGTTAAAGATAGAATTAGGATTAGGGTTAGGGGTTATGGAACAATTAGGGTTAGGGTTCAAATAGATTTAAGATGGTTTAATTAGGGTTAAGGTTAAGGTTAGGGTTATGATAAAGCCAACATTAAATTAATTAGGGTTAGGGTTAGGATTGGGATTAGGGTTATGATTAGATATATAATTAGGATTAGGGTTGGGTTAGGGTTAGAGATAGGGTCAAGATGAAAGGGTTCGGATTAGGGTTAGGGGTAGAATTAGGATTAAGGTTAGGGTTAGAGATAGCGTCAAGATTAGGGTTAAGATTAGAGATAGAATTAGCATTAGGGTTAGGGTTAGGGTTAGAGATAGGGTTAGGATTAGGGTTATGGTGTGTGTTAGAGATAGAAATAAAATTAGGATTAGTGTTAGGGTTTGTGTTAGGATTAGCGTTAGGGTTAGAGATAGGGTCAAGATAAGGGTTAACATTACAGTTAGGGATAGAATTAGGATTAGGGTTAGGGTTTGAGTAAGGATTAGGGTTAGGGTTAGAGATAGGGTCAAGATTAGGGTTAAGATTAGAGGTAAAATTAGGATTCTAGGGTTAGGGTTAAGGTTATAAATAGGGTTAGGATTAGGATTAGGGTTAGAGATAGTGTAATAATTAGGGTTAGGGTTAGGGTTAAAGATAGAATTATGATTAGGGTTAGGATTAGAGATAGTGTAAGGATTAGAGATAGTGTAAGGATTAGGGTTAGGGTTAAACATAAAATTAGAATTACGATTACAATCAGGGTTAGAAATAGAATTATGATTAGTGTTGCAATTAGTGTTAGGGTTAGGGTTAGGGTTTGAGATAGAATTAGGAATAGGATTAGGGTTGGGGTTTATGTTAGGATTATGATTATGATTAGGCTTAAGGTTAGGGATAGAGATAGGGTTAGGATTAGGGGTAGTGTTAGGGTTAGAGATAGAATTAGGATCAGGGTTAGAAATAGAATTAGGATTAAGATTTATGTTAGTGTTAATATTAGGGTTAGGCATAAAGATAAAATTAGGATTAGGATTGGGGTTATGGAACAATTAGGGTTAGGGTTCAAATAGATTTAAGATGGTTTAATTAGCGTTAAGGTTAGGGTTAGGTTTATGATGAAGCCAACATTAAATTAAATCCTAAACATAATCCTAACCATAGAAAAAAATTCTAACCCTAACCATAAACCTAATGCTAACACTTATCTTAACACTAAACCCTAACTGTAACTAAAACCCTAACCATAAGCCTAAACCCTAACCCTAACCATAATCATAAACCTAAATGCTAAACCATAATACTAAATGGTTAACCCTAAATCTAATGCTAAACCTGACCATGATATAAACTTTAACCCTAATGCTAACCCTAACTGTGATATAAATTGTAACCCTAAATTTTAACCTTAATCGTAACCCTAATTATATTAATTTCTTCAATGTATAACACTAAACCCTAACACTAACTATAACCCTAATCATAAGTCTAAACCCTAACCCTCGCCATAATCATAATCGTAAACCAAATCCTAACCCTAATACTAATCTTAACCTTAATCCTAACTTTGACTCTAACCCTAACCCAAACCATAACACTGACCAAATATAAATCCTTACCCTACCCCTAATTATAATTCTAATTCAAACCTTAATAGTAATTCCAACCCTACCCTTAACACTAACCAAAACCTTATTCCTAACCTGAAACCTATTATAATTATAATCCAAACCCTAACCATAACCATAATTCTACCTCTAACCCTAACATAATTCTCACACTAACTATGATCATAAACCCAACCTTAACACTAAACCCTAACCCCAATCATAATAATAAATCTAAACCAAACCCTAACCCTAATGTTAACCCTAACCATGATATAAACCCTAATCCTAAATGCTAACTCTAATCATAATCCTAAATATATTAATTTATTCAATGTGTTATGCACATCGCGACTGCTACTAGCATATATATATATATATATATATATATATATATATATATATATATATATGCTAGTATATATACTAGTATATATTATATATATATGCTAGTATATATATATATATACTAGCAATTATATATAAATGCTAGTATATTATATATATATATGCTAGTATATATATATATATACTATATATTATATATATATGCTAGTATACTAGCATATATATATATTATATATATATACTAGTATATATACTAGTATATATTATATATATGCTAGTATATATATATATATATATATAGTATATATATATATATAGTAGCAATTATATATATATAAATATGCTAGCATATATATATATAAAATATGTCGAGAGATATCTTATATATAAAATACGCTAAAATGTCTCGAGGCGTTTAATTTTTTCATCATTCAACTTTAATAAAAAATAAAGTTGAAAAAATTCAACGCCTCGAGACATCTCAACGTATTTTATATATAAGATATCTCTCGACATATATATATATATATATAAACAATGTCATCCTCTACCATATACTTTTCTTGGTATTTATATTTTAAAATGCCTCATTAAATAAAATAAAATAAACTACAAAGTAAGAAAGAAACTACTTACGTTAAGAAAATCTCCAAGTATTTTACAATTTTAAAGTATGTTGTAAGAATCAACTTTAAAGTTTTTAACTTTTAAAATTCCTTTCATTCGTAGTCATCATGTTTTCTATTTCACGTGGGAAAGGTGTTTGACTTTCATACGTATTTGATTTCTTTGTTACATCGAATTGTATGGGACCACTTTTTTTTTCCAATTAAATAGAAAAACAATAATACATAAATATAATTTAAAATTTTGAAAATATTATATATTTATATGTATAAGAGCATAGTAATATATCTCGTTTATGATATAATTTTTTAAAATAAAATATGTTTAGATTTGAAAAAGTAATTATGAATGGATAATTCTTACAAAATATTGATTTAATAAGCAGGGTCAATTATCAAATTTAATTTTTAGGTTCATGGAGTTTAAATTAAGATAGATAAACATTTTATGTAAAGATTTTCTTGGGTATTTTAAATAATGAGTTTTCCATTTAACATAACAAGGTTCATCATTATACAAAAGTGTATACATAGTTTGAATAGAAAAATTGCATTTAGTATATCAAATCATCATTCATATGCATTTGTACAAGAATTGTATGTAGTTAAACTCACACAAAATCTTCCTTACAAAAAATATTTATTTAGAGGGACTCAACCACCAAAAGCTCATTTTGATGATAAGGTCAGTGGACCACCTATTTGAGGACCTCTCCAAACTAATTGGATACTACTTTTTGTTGGTCTATGAGTGCTTCTCTAATTTCCTTCTTGATTGTCACCTATATCACCTCTTATGTGGGGTTGACAATCTTGAAGCAAATTGGACAACTATTTGATGGATTCCAAGGTTTGGTGTCGAGGCTCAAGTATTCTAACTATGTGTCAAAAGACATGTAATATACAAAGAAAATTGCTTTGATTCCATTGATCTAGGGTTGAGGGTGATAATCTTGGTAGACAACTCTTCAAATGAGAATCTAGATGAGTTATTGTGTATGTGGAAGCTAACTTAATAAGCATGCAAAATAGAGACAAATAGATATAGAATTGAAACAACAAATGTACTTTCTTCAATTATTCACTATCTACATGACATGTCCTTAAGAAAGGTGTACATGACTATTTATCTTCTATCTACTACTTGAAAAAAATCATTGTCAAGAATGTATATCATAAATGTTTATATAGATTACAAGATTCATGCAATGAAGGTCAACTTGCTAGGAAGTGAAGTCATCTCCCTTGTAAGTGGAATTATTTCCTATGTTTAACTACTTATCTTCCAATAGTTGTAGATCTAAACCATTTGTTGGCTTGTCTTTACTGAGTTGGTTTATGACTTTCCATATCGTGAGCTTTGTAGTTGTTGTCTTAGTTGTCACGTTGACTATATTGCTTAAAGATTATAGAGTGATGCTTCAAAGTTACAACAAGAAGCTTCACAAAATTAGAGTTTGTGATTTTTCCTAAAGGAGTACTAGGCCCATATAAAGCTGTGATTGAAACATGATGTGTGATGGAGATATCTTTAACATAGAAGTGTTTGTCTCCATGCAAAATTCTACACTACCATTGGATTGTGTGCACTGTTTGTTGGAGAGTACATATGGGTCTTTATGTTTCCTCTTGAGAATTTGGGAGACACTTGGTGTACTATAAACTTAAGAAGTAGTCCCACAATTGTCACAAGCCATGAGAAAAATTTGGGCATTATTGTAGAAACCTTGTTTGGTAAATCTTCCTTGATCAATTGTCCCTCCTTGTGAAGCAATAGTCTCAATTTTATTGAGTCTATAAATCAAGTTTAGAGCCTTGACTTCTAACATACTACTTGTGAACTATTTTACGAAATTGGTCCTTTCTAACAACTATGTACACACAAAATAATTTCAGGTGGACATGGTTTCCAAGATCTAATATGTCTTTGTCACAATAAACTGTTCTTCGACTAGAAGTGAGATACAAAATGTTGAACATGTATAATTATATAAAATAGCCTTTTTTAAAGCTAACATAGTAAGTGTTGAGCATAAATTAATCTTAAACATCCAATATCTCTTGCCATCTACTATCACAACTACACTACAAAAATTTGTAATATACACAATCACATATATATTCTCTATAATGAAATTTATTTAATTAAACTTAATATTTTTATTGGGAGGTGGTGTTTTCACATTATAATAGTTCATACCTTCCTCCCATGCACTAAAGTTAAAAAGCACTAATTTATCTAAAAGTTGACAAATATGAGAAATAATGCCACATGGGTTGACTTATATTAGTAGTGTCCTCTTAAGGAAGTGAACTCAATTATTTTGGTATTTTAAAACATATTTGTATTTACCAACTTTATGTTATGTCTTGTCTTTCATGTTCAACCTTGTCCCACCTTAAGTCTTTAAGATTCTTGAGGTACATGTAATAATTGTTTATGAATTAAAAAGTTCCCTCCTTTTGTTGTGATCACATTTCACGTGGGAATTTTATTTTATTTTTATTTTTTATTAGAAAGAGGGGTCACTTTCCAATGGAAGAATCCAGCACAATTGGTGAGAAAGTGACATGCAAATAGAATAAAAAATATGTTATTATTTTTTTGAAATGATGTTTTTTTTTTTTTAATTATGTGACTTGCTTGATGAATAATAATAAATTTTCGCATAAAGAATGTATGGGAATATTATTATTACAAATAATGTAAATTTCCTTATGCATTTAAAGATGTGTTTTTTAAATGTATAAACAAATTTATGGTATTTATAAGTTTTTGATTGTGGGAATAGGTTTTTATAATAATTTAAGTTAATATAATATTTTAGGTTTTTATAAGATTAAAGTTTAAAAAATTACTAAATAATTTAAATAAAAAAAAAATTGACTTTTTAAAAATACATGTATATATAAATAGTTTTTAGGTGAATTAAACAAATTAAAAGATTATATATAAAACAAGATACGTATTGTGTTTGATTATTATTAATGAGAGGTCTAATACGTTGGTTGGTTTAAAATAATATTGTTAGAATAATGAGTTTTGTGTTTTTTGTAAAAATCAATAGTGTTTAAAAATGCTTGTGTATGGAAAAATTGACATTGTTGGAGATGAAAGTTTGAATGTTATTTTTAAACTTTAGTTTAAAGTAAATGCATGTAGTTGTAAAAAAAAATGTTTTCTACGATATTTTATATTAGGCTAAGTTGAGTTGTAAAATTAGAGGCTACTATCATGACCATGTTATTAGATTTGTTTTTACATTGAATTTGACTTTTCCCTAAATTTTATGGTTTTATAAATTTTGATTGTAAAAAAATTATTTAATGTGTTATAATCAAAATGAATGGACTATACAAATATGTTATTAAAAGTGTGCCATACAAATATATTATTAAAAAAGCACGAAAATGTCAAAATCTAATCTTTGGGAGAAAAGAATGTTTGTGTTGATTACAAGCATGTAATAAAATAGGGAAAAGTCAATTCATTACATCAACATTATTAGCAAGCTTGCACTATAATATTAGAAATCCCTATGAGATGTTTATTTATCTAGAATTAAATGTTTTCTTACCATTTATGTCATTACTTCTTAATATTAATATCTTTAATCAAATATTTTTGTTGCACAAGAAAGATTTATTTTAATTATATAAAATAAATATTATTTGTGATGCATCTTAGGAGATGTGTTTAGCCACATTAAATATTTGTATGTTTCCACTTGTACAATTGTATGTAACATTGGTTATATATTTTATGTGTGGGTTGCACATGCCAAAAATATTTAATATTGAAAAACTTAATACCAAAAAGTAAATGTTGGGGTCAACCATTTTTTGTACTTTTGCTTTTGAGGCACATGGTTTTACCTTACCACTTGGTTGTTTTGTTTGAGCTTGATTCTATAAAAATAAACATATGTTTAGTGGTTGAGGTTGGTTGGTTGTTTGGCTTGGTTTTCATTGTATTGAGCTCTCTTTTGAAGAGTGCATATGTGAAGCATGATATAGGATGTGTTGTTACATTCTTGGACACATGGAGGATGCATTGGAGGAGATTGATGTTTCATAAATATTCATGGAGACTCTATAAATGTATTGTAATATGATGCAGGAGCATCCAGGGGTACCAAGCAATCTTGCATCACACAAAAAATATTTTATTTTTTTTCCTTTGATTTTGGCTTTGGTTGATATGCAGGCATGATCTTGTTTAAATTTCATTCTCTTCGTAACTCCTTGAAATTGGAATCAAATAATTTTCCTTTGAATTTAAATTCAAATTAAATTGGAGGTGTTGGTAAAATGGTAATTGATTGCATCTTGGGGAGTTTCACAAAAACCCCATGCCCAGGCATGAGGAGGCCATTTTTGGCATATGTTACTCATTTAATTTAAAATCTACAATTATTTGGAAGTGGAAGGAGGTGGGCACTAGAAAAAGAAATTATGGATAAAAAATAATTAATTGTGTAGGTAAAAAAAAATGATGGAGAAGAATCAAATGCATGCATTGGAGAGGAGATAGTCAGAAGTCATAATTCTGAGACCCAGACTCATTAAATTGGACATAACTTTTGCATATCATAATGAAATCAAAAATTCAAAATGTTTTGAAAAGCTAAGAAGGAGGCGCACAAAACCTAGAAACCATTTTAAAAGATAGATACAAATGAGGGATCGGTGATAGGAAAAATGTGATGGGTTTTAAAAGATATGGGATAGAAAAATGAAGGCAAAATGAAGAAAATGACAGAGGGAGGAATAGGGAAAACAACTAGAGAGCTAAGAGGACGAAGTATCAGAGATTGGGGGATGCATTTTCTACTGCTTGTAGTTGATTATGGAGTTTTGGAGCTGATTTGAAATGGTTGTGAGGTCATTCATGCCTATAACAGAGTTTTGACTATGATCATTTTGTTCTATGTAGTTTGTTGTTGTAGACTGTGGAAGCTTGGAATAAAAAATTAGATTTGTTCATTTGAATTTCTTGCAATTAAATATGTTGGTTAATATTGGGAATGTCTTTATATAATTCTCAATTCACAATTATTATTTTTTAAATCTTGTTTGAATTGTTTAGGCTTCATCAACTTTTTTACAATGTGGAATTTTATGGGTTTTTCTGAGTTTCAATTATGAATTTGAGGGGGTATTTTTGGGATAAAAAATATTATCTTATTACATTCTTGTAGATGAATATGGGGGTTTTCAATATTCAAGTTCTCAGTAGAAAAGGAATTCAATAGATTGTTCAAAATAAACTTCAAAAGAGAGTCTATCGTGAGTTTTTGAGTGCAATTTCAAGGTTATATGAATTTTCTTTATGGGGTTGCAATATTCACATTGTTGTTTGGAGTCTTGATGTTTGTGCTTGCATCATAATATTTTCATTATTGAATAAAATATTGAGTGTGGATGTTTTTAGAGGCTAGGTTTTTCCCTTTTAAGAGTTTTCCTTGTGTATATCTTGTGTTATCTTGTGGTATGTCTTTGATATTTACATTATTGTTATTTTGTAATCGTGTATGCATGCTTTTCTCTCATGGATTGTATAGAAAATGGTTTGAACAACCTATAATATTTTTCTAACAAGTGGTATTAGAGCCATGGTTTTGGTTGAGGGATGTAAGAGATCCCTATTTTGGTTTAACCCTTGTATGAGTAGTTATGATGCAAATTTGAATTCATGCCAATGCTAAAATTATTTTAGACATTTCAAGGTATGAGATAGATAGTGCAAGTTAAGATATGAAGATTTGGGATTTTGGTGTTTGCATATTTGTGGTTAATTTTTACAAATTTGGGGTTTGAAAATGGGTTAAAAAAGGGATTTTTCTAGGTCTTCACCATTAGGGTTTTATAGGGGAAGTTACATAGACGATCCCCTAGCATAAAATGAACCTCGCCATTGGATCTAGGAGGCCCAAGAGATGAAGATTGACATAAAATTTAGACTATAGATGTCTCCACCTCTACCAGTACCACCTAAGTGGATCCTCTTGGTGGTACCATTAGTGCCAAAATCTATACTATCACCAACTAAGCAACTCACCTACTCATTCACTCATTTGTTGCTCATGCTCATCCCCTTTATGTTCATTGATCTAGTCAAATTGGTTGCTAGGGGATGAACCTGATTCTATACTATCAACCATAACTTGGGCATACATTATCTATTTTTAAAAATTAATAGGCAACAAAAAGATAGTTTGAAGCTTTATGCAACCATCCAATCTATTTTTCTAGAATTCTTGCTAGAAGTACCTATCATTTCAATTAAAATTCATGTTTTCTATTTTGATTTATTTATAGAAAAAATGCAAAAAATGAGATTTTTTTTGGAATGAGGGGTTTTATTTGCATTGTGAAACATCATGGATCAAACCCAATTTTTCCACTCACCACATTATAATTATTATAGTTGAAAAAAATAAATGGAGATACATTTGAAGAAATTTGGGTTATACCAATTTACCAAGGGTATAGAACTTGAACCAACAATAGCCACAAAAAAGAAAAAATGATATAATATATGTGATGAACCCTATGGTACTTTATTTATGTCAATTTCTCTTTATCCCTTTTTTCACATTGAGTCATGAATTACACCAACTCATGTATGGATATTATTGGAGAACTTGTTTGGGAAGAAAGATACTTTAAAAGGTTATTAGTTGGAGACTAAAACTTATTGGTTTGAATCGTATGGAATTTGATAATATATAAGACTTATTCACCAAAATAAAATCACTTATATTAGATTTTAAATAGTGTGGTATTAAGAAACATGACCGCTTGTTGATTCTTGCCATCCTTACCAAACTTGGTCTTGGTTATTTAGTTTTTGTTTCTACATTTAGTGTTAATACAAATAATCTCAACATTGCATTTTTGATGCATTTATTTGATGAATTTTCTAGACCACCCATTGGAGAGTAGGAGAATTTGACACATATGGGTACTTTTAATTCTTCCATACCCACATGCTCTTATTGATAAACTAAACATAAAAGATTTGAAGGCTTCAAATAACAAAGGAATGAAACAAAAAATAAGGACTTGAAGAATAGTGAGCAATCAAAGGAATAACAATCATAGGCTACTCCTAAGTCCTCTCCTCTTATAAGGGGGAAATATTTAGGAAGGAGAGACCAAAATTTACATATTCAAAAAAATAGGGACATGATGAACATTATTGTTATGCAAAATAGATTGATCAGTTGAAACAACCTCTTTAGAAGAATAATATTCAATTAATTTCATCTATGTCATTTGGTTCATCCTCTTTTTTGTATTGGTAATAGTATGAACAATTATAGGTTATGCGCTTACAGTCACATACTGTATGTTGGATTATGAACAGCAAAAGAGTTGTCTATTGACAACCAATTACAAATAGTATTTACAGTTCCAAATTCCTACTAGATTGCCAGTATGGACATGTTGCAGAGATTACATTTAGCAATAGATACAAGAGGCTTCATATAACAATAACCTTCACAGATCACCTGAAAAGGAAATTTTTCTTCCACTAATGGATCTGAAAACTCCAACTGTTGTAGGTTCTCCTTCATTTGGATAGAATCTGAGTGGAAACTAAAAATCATAGCACAAATAATTCATTCATTGACATAAAATAACATTGCATACATTCTTACTGCCAAGATTCATTAGACATGATCTAGACCAGTAAACTTGCATTCAATATATATAGAAGTTCTCAAATGAAATGTCCAGACAATAAAAGCATAGTTTATAGTTCAATCAAATAGCATGAAAGAGCAGAAAGGCCGAACAATTGGCACAGTCTGAAAGTATTTTGCAATAAAATAAAATAGTAATAAAGGCCTAACGTCTTTTCCTAAAACCAGTGTTCCTTCTGAAATTCTGGACCATTTTCTCACAATAGAGAAAAGTATATATATAAAGAAAAAACCCCACCGCTTCGGAGAGCAGCAACAGAAAATATTTCGCTATCCCCTGGCAATGATGCAGAAATAAGAATATTCCCCAAGCCATTGCAATAGAAACGATTTGAAACCAAGAATTTGGTCATTCCAGGCACTAGTGCATCTTCTGCAAATGATGGTGGTGGTCCCGACAAGGTTGATCAGACAAGTGTCACCATCCCGCACAAATGATTATGACACATAGTGGCCAATCACAGCATTCAGTTCGCCTGGTTGATCACCCAAATACGAGATCTGTCGATTAGACACGTGGCAACATTTCACTGCCCGTGTGAACCTTCATCTCTCGCTGCTGAAGACTTGCGCCAAGGCTACACGTGTTGAATGGGCAGAGCACTATCCAATAGTGGAGGAAACAATCATCGGTTGGGCGCAAAAGAGACATGTGGCAACATTTTGCTGCCCGCGATCGTTACTTCATCTCCACGCTGAAAGATTTGCAAAGAGTAGACACGTAGCAAGAGTACACCGCAGATAACAATTGTGGGGCCCGCCAAACTCTTTGGGAATGAGGGCTTCGTGGCACTCGAGCGGAGCCTAATGAGGTAGTAAGAAAGAATGATAAAAAATAGCCTGCAACCACGACACGTGGAAGTATAGCAAGGGTTCCCAAGATGTGAAAGGAAGGGAAAAACTCAGGGTGCGCAGAGCAGACACGTGGAGGGGAAAAACAGACCTGATGAAAAGGCCAAGTTGATTCCCTGTGATGCGCGGGTCGATACATAGAGGAAAATACACCTAAAGGGAGCTCGTTAAATACTTATTAACAATGACCATTCTCAAGAATATTATGAAATGTGCGGATGCCTACTTGGTTCCATTTTTTTAGCTAAACACCCCTACAAGAGGGAAAGGGGCTTATTATTATGCTTTAGGTTCCACCATGGGAAGTAGTAGGTTTGGCACTTAATGCTATCATCAATTTGGATGTTGCAGTATTTGAATTTAACCTTATGTTTAACCAACTCCCAGGCTTTCCATATGCTTTTAAAGACCACTAAACCAGTTGGGGACATGGGGTGTTTGTTCAGAAGAATATCACACAGGGGTAAGCCTTTCCATTGCTTTGCATGCTTAGGATGAGCTTGGAGGATGTTATTTCTGACCAGCACCTTTCAGGGCTCTTCACCCGCCATAGCCTTGGCAATCCATTTTGTTGCCAAGGCGGTTCCTTGGAATCTTAGGTCTTTAAGACCTAAACCACCATCCATTTTTTCCATACAACACCATTCCCAGTTAACCATATGCCTTTTCTTTTTGCCTTTCCCATCAAACAATAGGAAGGCTCTAATTCTTTTTTGAATTTAATTTACTTGGTAGCTACTGAAAAACCATACCAAGGCAAAATAAATACTATAAGAAGAGAGAATTTTTTGGCATATTTGAAGCCTTCCAGCAAGGGAGAGATAATGCCTATTCTAGCTCTCCAATTTTTTAATAATCTTCTCGCTAATCCAAAGCCACATTTCTTTTAAGTTGGGACTAATGGCAAATGGTATCCCCAAATACCTTACTCACTTGTTAGGCCCCCCCATTGAAACTCAAAGTTTTGAAGCTAAGTACGCGGGGAATTAGACCAACCAAGAAGGTTGGATTTGGCCACCGAGATTTTTGCACTAGAAGCTTGACAAAATAAGTCAATTTTTCCCACGAGGACCTCCAAATTCTTCTCATCAAGTTCAATGAATATGGTAGTGTCATTCGCAAATTGGATGTTTATAAGTTCATTTTGGTTTGGGAGCGTATCCCTTTAACTTTAGGGGAGTATGTTTGATCTCTTAATAGATAGTGCATGGCATCAGATGTGATCACAAAGAGGGTCGGGGCAAGCGGGAATCCTTTCCTGATAGACCTTCCAAGGATGATTTCTTTAGATAAAACACCATTTACATCAACTTGGGTTGTTGCATCTCTTAAGAAGAGTGTCAACTACATTGCAGTAATTGTCAAGGAAGCCAAAAGCTTCTAACATTTCTCTTAAAAAGGGCCATTCTATTATGTCATAGGCCTTTTCAGAGTCTAGCAATAACATGGCAGAGTTTTGGTTGGATTGCCTAGACCATTCCATGGCCTCCCAGCTCGTAATCAGATTCTCCAAGATGTATCTCCCCTTAATAAAAATAGTCTTAGTGTTGTTTATGAAATTAGGAAGGATGTTTTCCAGTCTCATGGAAAGGACCTTTGCCAAAATTTTGTACGAGACATTAAGAAGAGTAATGGGTCTCCAATTTTTAATAAGAGTCTTGTCTCCCCCTTTAGGTAAAAGCTTTATTATGCCTTTACCCAAGGATCCTTTCTTTAGAGCCTCTTGGTAGATCTGCAACAAGTCCTCGCTTATCTAGTCACTAAAGGCTTTGTAGAATTCTACAAAAAGTCCATTCCACCCTAGTGATTTGTCATTTTGCATAGAGCTGATAGCCCTTGTGATTTCATATTTTGTTAATTTTGCTTCAAGTTTAAGGGCATCTTCTTGACTAATCTTGTTGGGAACGAGGTTCTTTATAAGATCTCTAGCCTTCTTGTTACCCTCTTGATTTCCTTCAGAGGTAAATAACTTTTGATAGAATATTTGGAACTGGTGAACAATTTCTTCTCGAGTATTCAACATTTTTCCTTCATCCCAAATATGACCAATTTGCTCCTTACAACTTTTTTCTTTAATGAAATTGAAGAAGAGTTTAGAGTCCTTGTCTCCATGGTTCATCTAGTTGAGCTTGGCCTTGATTTTAAGACCTTTCGTATTCCTCTCTTAGAGACACCTAAGATCACTCTTGATCTTTACCAGAGTCTCATTGAGTTCAATGTTAGAAGGTTCAGCCTGAATTTTTTCCTTAGCATTGAACAAGTTTTCTTGCAAATCATTCTCCATCCTTCTTGCATCCTTAGCCCTTTTCCTTCTAATGGTTTGGATAAGCTTTTTCCAAGCCTCCACATTCTTCTCCCATCTTGCAATTGTCGATTCTTCTTTAAGCAACCACTTGTTGATCTCTCTGATGGATGCTATACCATCTCTACAGTCTTCATCCTGTAGGAGTTGGGCATTTAGAATGAATTTGGGACTCTTGAGGGCCTTACTAGGAATAATCTGATTAGTGGAGAGTTGAGTCTTGATGGGGTGTTGGTCAGAAAGTGTGTAGGGGTACACACTAACCTTTTTCCTAGACTTATCATCAATGAAGTTTACAGTTGACTTATTGGCATGGAATCTATCAAGATGACAATAAATCTTGCTCTTCCCTTGTTGGGTGTTACACCAAGTATACCAAATCTTTGTGTAGTCCTTTTTTCCCTTTTCCAAGGGGTCTGCAAGGCTTAATTTGTTTTTCAATCTTTGCCAAAAGTGCCTCTCAGTACCTTTCCAGGCCACATCCATGCCACCCCACTTATCCTCAGGATATTCCACCATGTTAAAGTCTCCCCCAAGCACCCAAGGAACCTCGGGCAATTGAGAAGACATCCACTACCAAAGCTTGACTCTGTCTCTGTGATCATTTGGAGCGTGAACCAATTCCTAAGCACTCCCTATCTTTTTCCAAGACAATTCACACTACCCTGTTGTAGGGGAGAAGTGTCATGATTGGTTATAAAGGCCTTCCATTTGTTAGCTAATAAGATGGAGGTCCCCCCTCTTCCCCTCTCGTGATTTGAGGAGAATTCATAGGAGTCTTTCCAAATAAACTTAAGATCAACTTCCAAGGTGAAATTTGTTGCTTTTGTTTCTTGTAGCAAGACAACATATTTATTGGTCTCAAGATTTAGGAATCTTATTATAATATACTTCCTATTTGGGGACTCCAATCCCCGAATATTCTAGGAAATGAGATTAAGATTCATATTATCTTGACAAAGGTGTATCCTCTTGGTTACTCTCGAAGCTCTCAAAACATTTAGGCCACTTCTCCTCAATCTTCGGCCTTTTGTGTAAAGGAGATTGTAGTACCAAGCTGGTGTTCTTTCTTTTATGCTTAACCAACTGCATGGTTGAATTGTCGGTTATGATGTTACCATACTTTCTCGGCCTTCCAGGGCCTTTCTTGGCATTAAGAGTCTTGTGCGGCTTACCATTAATGATATTCTCCTCAACCTCACCCTCAGTCTCATTAGCAAAGTTAAGGGTCTCCATATGGGGAGATACCGATGTTGGCTTGGAGTTGAGGCAAGCATTCAGTTCAAGGTCATAGTTGTTGTAAGGGGCAAGTTGATTTGGATAAGTCTAGATATAATCTGCATCTCCTTCTTGGGTGAAACTTTTCTTAGGCTTATGAGTAGTGCCATCTTCTGATTGGCACAACATGTTGTTGGTGTTAATTTGCTTGGGATCAAGCAAGGATTGGGGGACAGTCGGCTCTTAAACAACCAATGTTGGAGCCTCATTTGTGATGGGCGAGTAGGGTACCCTCAAGTCCTAAGGGCTCCCAATCAAGTCAACATCAACAACATGAGTACCCCCCATATCAATTTTTTCAATTTTAGTCTGGTCATCAATTTTTTTTATATGCAGAGTGGTGATATGGCTAGATTTTTTGAGGTTTGTAGGGCCGCTCAAGAGATGGGTCTCCTCAATTTTCTTCCTCAAAGACCACATAGCAAGTTTTTGTGCATTTAGCTTCTCAACTTGGGCTTTACTTAGGGTGAATGAGAGACCAGAGTCATAAGGAGAGATGAGTCCAATGGTAGTGTTACCATTAACATCCTCCTCGTCACCCAACACTCCAAAAGTATTGCTGGTGGGAATAGCATTGGGAGAGGAACCAGGACATTGGGAGGACAGAGGAGTGTCATCCCCATATTGATCAAGGGTCTTAGACCATATCCCATGGTATGGCACCACCAGAGACGAGGTATCTCTACTAGGACTAGATCTTTCTTCCTCGCGAGTTTGCGACACACTAGGGTTCGATGCCCGGCTAGCCACCCGACCAGAGTTGGGAATGACAACCTTCTTTTCAAAAATTTTCTTAATTAAAGGGAATTTCTTTTTGATGTGTCCCTCTCTATAACACAGGTAGCAAGCATTTAGGCTACCCATAATTTCAACGGGGCATCTTATGGTTTTTTCTTCATCTCCAATTAGAATCCCTGGCAGGAATTCAATCCCTAGGTTTAAGGAGACCAAGGCTCTGGCATCCAAATGGGGGAGGGAGGCTTTGGCTTCATCCACTTTAATCACTTTACCGAATGGAGCACTTAGAGCAGGGACAAGATTCCAAAAATTTAGGTGTACGCTTTTAATCACTACCACCATCGGCACGAAAGGGCGAGGACTTCATAAGTAATAGCCGACGGAGACCAAGCCAGGGCGTGAAAAACACACCCGCCAAAGTTCTAGTAGGATTTGGCGAGGCCCTTTTTCTACATTTTGTGAGTTTTGAAGAACTTATGGATCAATCTAAAATAGTTGATTTGGATCCTAAATTTAGAAATCCACACATTCGAACACCAGGTATCTAAAAATTTTTTGGCTGGGGTTTTTCTAGGGTCGACAACCACAAAGAAGATTGCTATATCTTTTAATCTATTCTTTTCAGTTTTAATAACCAATTTCATTTTAGAATTAGGAACAAGATTAACGAAGCCAAGGGTGTCAGAGGCCTTACCTTCTACACCTTCATTGACACCCACCTTATCCTGTTGGACATCGAAATTGGTGTTTGTTGGGAGACTCACCTCTCAGCCGACAACAACATCCTTGAAAGTTTTTGGCTATGGAGGCACACTGTCAGGATGACCCTGTTGGTCGCGGGGTTCCATTCAAGCCCCTACAGGGCGGGCTAACAATTGGACTTAGTGCGGGAGGGAGAAGAGCTAGCACACATAGGGCATTAGAAACCCTAACATAAGAAAAGATGAATCAAACTATCAAAAATGAATAAAGCAAATAAAAAGAAAAAAGAGCCCACACAAAAATAAACCACAGGGCAACAAACTTGTGTTGAGGAGTACGAGGCCTCCTCCACCTGTCACCTTGGGAAAGCCAACGTAGACATCACGTGGGCCGCCAAGTTGCAGAGCATTCCTATTTCAATTCTGGGTATCTCAGATCATCCTCTTGTTTGACATCACCATCTACATAGTCAAGGACAATTAGAGTGGGAAATAGGACATAAAAGATGAAAGGCTCTACTAGTCTTTAGTTAGAGAGATGACTTCTTGATTCAAGAGCCTTACATCATGTGGCTTCATCACAAGGTATGTTCTCTTCATTCGAGCATTACACTTTACCACACATCATGATGGGTAATAACACATAAATGAGTGTTTGTGGGAATATGTTTGTTGATATTTGAGATGGCACATTCAATGATGTACTTTATGTTCCTTCATTTTCTACCAATCTCCTTTCTCTTTATTAGATTACATAAAATGGAGCAAGGGAGAATGTTAAGTTCACACTAGATTTAGTGATTATTAGAGACTTGTTAAGTAGTGATATTATTGTTGTTGGGATAGTTGATTGTGTCTTTCTTATATTCCTTTTCACATTTTACTCTAGACGATCTTGCAATTCCTTTAACTGGTATACACACTCATGCACCTAGATTGGATTATATTCCCGAGGAAATTTTTGCTCATTTGAACCTTTGTGTTATTCCATCCACTTTGGTTCCTTAAGACTTGTGCTAAGTTTCCATCTCCTCTGCCTCTTGCTTCTTTAAAGATCAATTCAATTCAATACGATATTTCTTGTCTTTCAGTTTTAGCTTTGTCAGTGTTGGTGTAAATAGTTGTTTAACTTATCTAGGTTGTAATTACATGTTAAGTCCACTTAGGTCCTAGGAGGGAACCTTTCTAGTTCTAGCATTAATTAGGAGGGAATATTTCTAGTTAAGTATTAGTTGTTACTTATCTTTTGGCATTTAATGCTTGTGTCCTAAGTCATTTAATATTTGTTAGGGTAGTTATCTCACTATACAAGACTAAGATATATGACAAGATCTTATTTAATCCTATCTCACAACTTGCCTTTATAAGCAAGGCATCATATGTACATTGTCAATATTCAATATGGTAATCTTGCATCCATAATCATAATTTTATATTTGTACCATTTCTCTCTTGTGGAAGTTATTGTTGTCTTACAGGTGATCCTGGGGTGTTGAGGAGTTCACCATATTTAAACTCCTACATGGTATCAAAGCTTCAGTGTTGCAAACTTCTTCTCAAATCTGAGGGACCAATCTTGGCGTGAAAATTTTGTTGTGTGTAAGGTGGGGTTTCAAGGACCTCACCATTGAATCCAAGGCATTAGAGAAATTCAAGTTTACCTTTTTTGTTCGTCAATTTTCATTATGTTTTGACTGATCTACAAGGCTTTGAAGGAGGGTTTCAATTGCCAGATCTAGGGGGTGGCTAATTTTTTAGAGCACTTTGGGTCAAAACTGACCCTGCCATTACGTCCAAAAAGCTCAAGAACCTAAGGAATGACTATCAATTTGTTAATTTTTGACACCTTTTATCAGGGCATCAAGCAAAATTTGTTAGTCGTCATATGGTCGTATGGATCTGTACTTGGTCATATTGTACATCATTGTCAAATTATGTAGTCGGGTACTGTCGATGGGGTACAAAGGAATATTTGGTATCATATTTCATAATTTGGCATACACTCGATCGTCGTTGTCGTACCTATCACATCAGAGTCCTATCAGTCAAATTGACATACATTGGACAGGTTTTATTAAAAGTTTTATATATTATAGAATTTGCTTTTATTAATTCACTAGCAGGGTTAATAAATCTATCATGGTCACATGTGTTGTGGGCCAAGGGGCTTCGCCCAATGGAGGGGGCTAAAATCCTGGGGCAACACAAACTATGACCCACCACCCCCAACTGCTTCACCCCAATGGCGACGGGTTTTTAAAAAAAACTCAAACTAGTATGCCGGTCATATGAGATATTGTGGGCCAAAAAAATTAGCCCCTAGCCCCAAATTTTGTTCCCTAAGGCCCAAATCGGGCATTTTTTCAAGCTTTCATAACTTGCAATCCAGGAGGCCATTTTTCGAAAATGAGATATCGTCGAAAAGCTAGCTTTGCTAGTTTTCCAATGGTGCAATTTTTTTTATTTTTTGTTTTTTGTTTTCAATCATTTATTACTATTTGAATTCAAATCTTCACTGTTGGCTCTTGAGCTCATAAAATTTTGCCACAGTCTTTGATTTTTATGATTCTTGTAGCATTGGAAAGGTATTGAGGAGCTCTCTCATGTCATCCATGCACTTTTTCCTATTTTTGTTCCAAGTATATTAGTACTTTCCCAATGGGTGTCTTGGAGATTACTTGGATATTTTAATAATTGGGAGGGTGCAATTTTGATCTTTGCACTTCATTTCAGTATAAAAACAATGTTCTATATCTTGTTGCTTCATTCATATTTCAGGGTTGCTTCATATCGAGAGTTTTCCAGTGTTCCTTAGCATTGAGTCTATTGTTGCTTTATCATGATTCCAAGCGTGAGTCCTTGAGTGACTCTAATACGGTTTCTATCATCAGAATTATTTTTCCTTTGCTTGCTTAATTAAGGATTCTAGTGATACTACACTAGTGTGCTTCTACTGTTTCTTTGTAGTAGATTATCTCATTTAGGGGAGTTGAATGTTCTCTCTTCATCTCTCTTATGAGGGGGTCTTTTCCTCAAATGTGGTTTTGTCCTCTCATTTTTCATGGAGAGTATTATTGTATCTTTTCTCTCTTTTAGGGAGGAGTTTTTCCCCACTGGGTTTTCTCCTTTTATTCATTTATGAGAGATTGCATTCAATATGTATATGGGTACCTAAAATGGCCTCATAGTCGAGACACATCTTTGCATCCTTGCATATTTGTGTCATTTGCATAATAGTATTCCCTAAGTTGTACTTAAGTGGGGTGTTGGTGTACATAGGTGTTTTACCTCTCTAGGTCCTATTTACATGTCAAGTCCACTTAGGTCCTAGGAGGGAATATTTCTAGTTAAGTATTAGTTATCACTTGTCTTTTTGCATTTAATTCTTGCATCCTAAGTCATTTAATATTTGTTGGGGTAGTTATCTCATTATATAAGATTAAGACACATGTTGAGATCTTATTTTATCTTATCTCATAACTTTCCTTTATATAAGAAAGGCATCATATGTACATTGTTAATATTCAATATGAGAATCTTGCATCCATAATCATAGCATGATATTTGTACCATTTCTCTTTTGTGGAAGTTAGTGTTGTCTTGCAGGTGATCCCAGGGTGTTGAGGAGTTCGCCATAAACTCCTATAGTGAAATGATTTTGTGACAAGCATTATATATTTGTTTGTAGAGTTAAACGTTAAAAATATTGATGACACTCTTGGGATTATTCACTTCCTCTCTGATGACAATTACACCACATCTATTATCACATTATCCATATCTTTGGAGATTGTTCTTCATGATTCTTAGCAATTGTTTTGGATCTATTTTGCTTAATTGTATTGTGACATATTTTTATTTAGGCATGTGGACTCGAGAAATTTTAAGAGGTACACATCATGAAACTTTTTTCACATCTCTCTCGAGGGATCTTCTTCTACATTTTCCATTGGATATTGTATACACCTAAAATCGGTCAAGACAATTAATTAATTAAATACTAGTTATTTAATTAATGACCCCTTTTATTTCATCTACTTATAAATAAATTCTCAATTTATTTATATAGTTCACACTTTTCTAAATTCTTCATCTTAAACCACATTCTTCTAAATTTAATTAAATAAACAAATGTCTATAGTTTGTTTTTATTTAATTAAATATCTTCTCACTAAGTTTGAATAATTTCAAATTCAAATTTAGTCACATGTCTACAACACTTTTGGCCACATCATCAAATGTCACATGTATTTAAATATGTCTAATATTTAAATTCTTAATTTAAATTTAAGCATATGTTGGACACTTGGCATTTTCACACATTTTATTCTCCCACACACTTGGCCTTTTCACACATTTTATTCTCCCACACACTTGGCATTTTCACACATTGTATTCTCCCACACACTTGGCCTTTTCACACATTTTATTCTCCCACACACTTGGCCTTTTCACACATTTTATTCTCCCACACATTTGGCATGTTGTCTTTGGTCAAGGGAACATCCTCCATGATTCTTCCATCTCCACCATTCATCTCTCATGTTTGAATCTTGACCGTTGATTGCTGCCACATCACAAGATGCCTTGAAAATCCTATAAATACAAGTCCATCCTTTAGCAAATCAATCAATCACATTTGTTAGCAAGTTTATTATGCAGGAATAGCATTGGAGCAATTTGTAGCATTCACAGTTGGAGTATTTTAGCATTTAGATTTGTTTATCATTCTAACTTAGAATCATGTCTTAGTTATAGTTGCATTGTAGTTATTATCTTATCTTTCATATAGCCTTCTCATCATAACATTTAGCATCATAATCTTAGCATAATCTTCATTTTATCACAACAACATTAATATCATAGCATCATGGCTTTAATCACATAGTTTCATGTAGGACTTAGATTCTTGCATTCTATTTAGCATCTCATTTATCAAGTTGTCATTTTAACAACCACAATGCACATACAAAATCTGAGAGCCAATATGGTTTAATAAATCCTTGAGAATAGAGAACAATGGAACATTTTTAGAGATTTGTTTGTTGCAAATAGAGTAGTTTTATGATTCAAAACTTTAATATAATACGTCTCATTGATGATTGTGTGTCTTATTATTGATTTACTAACTCTCCCACAAATTCACACACATATATGTTTCTTCTTAAGGGGAGGAATATTGTTTGTCGATTTTGGATCATCTCCAACATTCTTCTTTAAGCATTCACCTTTTCCACATGAGTTACTGCTTTGTAGGAGGATACACACTCTCTTATTTTCTCTCCCATGGGAGGATATTTATTGTACATTTGTGATAGAATCAATCCTCAAGGGGCCACGTTGAGCCCTCTTTTCTTCCATTGCATATATTCATTTATTTGCTTATTTTCTTTTTTTTGGAGAGGATTTTCTCCCATGAGGTTTCCTTCTTTTTTCCATTATTTATTTTTTGTACATGGGTATCTTGAAATATGCCTTGTAGATGAGATCCATCCATGAATCCATCATTCACCATTGGTGCATCTTTGAATTTTATTATACTCCTTAAGTTGCACTTAAGGGGATCGTTAGGGTGAAATAAGTAAATCACCTAATTAATTATTATTATGTCTCTTTCACACTATCATGCTTAATTTTACTTAGGTCATGTACTTTTCTTCTAGAGTTGTAGGATTAGGACACATTTCATGATCTAATTTAATCCTCATGTAGGCTTTCATCCATGTCTTTATAAAAAAAATGATTTCATTATGTATTGTAATCATAATATTTTTGCATCTAATGAAATCTCAAGCTCCATAGCAAGTCATTTTATTTTTTCTTATGTGATAGGGTTTTTTGATTACAAGTGAGCTTTTGGATGTTGTGGGATTTCAATTATGAAATCCAACATATTCAATAAAATGAGATTAGATAAAGAAAATTGTATGGTTCCACAAAATTTTTATCAACCTTTAACCATTCTTAATCTAACATCTTTCTATTTTGGTTCCACTCTTTATGGAAATATATTGATCTCTTCCACCCAAGAGATCTCCCATCTTTAACTTCTATAACTTGAACTTTGTGCTATTAAATTTTCTATCTTCAACTAAGATGAACTAGCCAAGTCCTATCACTCAAGTCATTAAACGATAATAAAACAACACACTCACTATAGAAAAAACTCAATCAAACACTTTGAAGAGGATTCCCTCCATTTGATCAAGCCAAACATGGCTCCAATACCAAAATGTTGAAATAAAGTGTAACTATACAATAAGATATGTTAATCGTAATGCAACCAAATTCAGTAACAAATGATAGATCACAAGTGGAAATGAAAATCAACCAAAAAGTAGATGCATATCATAACACAAAAAATTATGTGGATAAACCCTTTCATGAAAAAAATCCACACCCAAAGAGACTCAAGCCTATATAAATAATAAAATGAATTACAATACATTAGCTTATCCCTATGAACTTCAATAGTATAATGGTGCTTGAATTACTTGAAAAAGAACCTAATACCACTATGATCTCAAGGCATTAATATATAGGGGAGATAAATACAAGATCCCACAAACATTCTAAAACAAGTGGCCAATACCACACACCTAAAATCAGGAGCCCAAATCCTCATGAGATATTTCACACCTCATCAAAATGGTCAACATACCCTAAATAATAAGTAAATCCTCTAACACACTTTACATCCACCTCCTACACCATAAACATGATAGATTTTATCATAACATTCAAATTGACCAAGATCCCATCCTAGACGTTTCACATAAAGATTAACCAAATTAGTCATGAGAACTGATAATACAAGATGTTCTTATGCCTTCTTATGCATCCCAATCTTTACTCGATATTTAATATCTCCCCAAAATAACTCTTGAATTTAATGCTACTACAATTACATGTGTGAGGATAAATAATTTTCCTATCATATAGAGGGCATCCAATTCTACACTCTCCATGTTTCTTGGAAATATAACAATTATTTATTGACAGTGTTAAAAACAATTATTATAACTTGTCTAGGAGCTATAAGGGGAATGGAAACTAATCTAGACAATGATTCAATATTAAGGAGAATCAACATAGACATAAAAAAATTTAGCTAAGGATTATTTGATAGAAAACACATCCAAAGAAGGCATAGCCAAATGAGATGAGTCACAATTAATTTTGGATGTTGTAGGGATAATTTATATAAGTAGAAGAAAACATGGCTACATAACTAAAACAATGATAAGAGGTTATGAAGGGTTGAGGATCTTGGTAACCAAGTCCCACAGTATAGCAATGTATTGTAGGTTCTAAGGGAACCTTGATACCATGTTTCCTACACCCTTAACTATTGCCTTTATATTCATTTTGAGAATGCATTTTAAAATCCAAACCTTATCAATTTTCCAACTTTGAGAAAGAAGGATGTTCCTTGTCACTAGCATGGCCAATATGTGTTGTTTATTTACATGATTTAGAGTAAGAAGAAGTATCTTTAATATTTTACAAGATTGAGTTGTAGGAGGAGTTGAGTTTATGT
>VDFB02347304.1:145958-224694 GCA_007258455.2 Sequoia sempervirens
ATTAATTCTCCTTCTCTTAAGTCACGTATTTGCACCTCACCTTTCTTCTTCCCTTATGTCTTGTGGGTAACATTTGAGATTGGATAATAATGCTAGTAGAAAGCGATATTTCCAAATTACAATCTTCACTTTCTAATATTCTTGGCAACCTGGCATAGTTTCAGTATTTGGAGTTGAGGTGTTGCACAAAATTAATTAGTCTCCCTGAAATCTATGGTAACTTATCACAGCGGCAACTAGTAAAGTTATTAATCTCTTTGATTTCATTGTCAACCTGTTGCAGCATCGCACTTGAACATGGTAGGGTGTATAGGTTTAAATAAACTCTCTGATTTCATTGACAACCTGTCTCAGCTGTCACATCTAAACATAACAGGGAACTTTCAAGGTTTAAATAATCTCTCTGAATACATTGTCAACCGGTCTGAAGGTTACCCTCATCACCTCAACTTAAGTCTTTGTGGCGCGTACTTTGATCAGGAGTTTGTTCTCTAAAAATAGATATGTATCTTGATGGTGTTGGTATCTGAATACTGCTTTGTTCTTTTGGATTTGGCCTTGTTCACTGTCTTACTATTCTCCTCCTTTTGCTCTATCTTTATATGCTTGGAATCGGTCCTACCCTGCTGAAGATCAGTCGTTTTCCTTTGCTTAAAATTTTATAAACTTATCTGTCAAATCCACTTTGTTCTTATCCTTCAAAACGTTACATTCCACACTCTCACCATTTATCTTCATAGTCTCCTAAATGAATGTGCAGAGAAATCTTGAAATCGGGCTTGAATCAGAGTGTAGTTTCTTTGGGATAAGGTATAGATATACGACATTTTATATGTAGTCAAGGTGTAAAGTTAGTGCTGGTCATACCTTGACTTTTAAAAGCTAAGTTTCTTCTTTCAAAAGCTTTAAGTTTTAAGAATTAAAAAGAAACGAATCTCTCTTAAAGGAATTACATTTTGAATTTAATTAAGGGAAGAAGGTTAAGAGAATATTCCACCTTTTTAAGATGCTTTTATTTTATCACAATTTCTCTTTTAAGAGAATATTTATAAGGAAATTAATATGAGAGGGATGCATATTTATTTATTGGTAATATTTAGTTCTTATATGTGTAAATTTAAAGTAATAAATATCTTTTTGTTTGTTTCTTTTGTAAAATTAAGTAAGTACTTCTAAAAATAATTAGTTAATTAAGAGAGTGAACTAATTAAGATTAAAGGAAGGTATTAATTATATTAAATTTATTCTAATTTTATATATATACATAATGTATGGAATTTAAATTGGAGGACGATGATAAAAGAATTAAACATGTAAATTGAGTTGTTATAAGACATTTGACCAATGTATAGATTTCGATTGCAATTTACCTAAGCACATTATGTATCGTACTTCAATTGGGAATTTTTCTTTGAAAGATAAATAAATATTTATACATTTATAAGTCTAGTAGTAATATATTTAATGGGTACCATTTTAATGCTGTTATATGGTTATCAAATGACCTTGAATTCAACGATCTTGCAAGCTATGGGACAACGCTTCGTTAATTCCTAAGTGAGTAGCGTGAGTTATACTACCTTTATAGTTGAATTGTAAGGTTATTATGTGAGTTAATTAACTAGGAAATTATATTATGATTGTCTCAAAATGATTATTGGAGAGAGATGACCTTTTAATTTAATTTGAGATGCGGAAACAAGAATAATTCGTTATAAATACTACGTAGATAATGTTTTTTTGAAAAAGTTTAATTACTGATATAATCTTATTAAGAATATAAAAATATGTCTTAAGATGATTATGAAATGTGATTATTTAGCATCCTTAGTTACTTAAAATTTCTCTTTCATAAACGGATGGATAGAATGTGTTTGTTTGTTTATTGTTTGTTCATTAAGTGTATTCACGTGTTTAACGATTGTTATGATGAATTTATTTCGATGTGTCTACCTATCTCTTGAGTTGTTGGTTTTTGAGGTGATTTTATTCATTGAGTTCGCATTTGATTAATGAATGAGTTTGATGGATCTTTATTATTTTGGTTGCCCATTTGAGTCCTTTTGGGTTGAGGAGATTTCCATATGTTAAGTTTTTGTGTTGGGACTGTATTGCTTCATTTTACCCTTGTTTGTGGGTTTTCATTCTTTTTGGCTTCCAGAGGCTTGAGATGGTTGTCAGTTAATGTTCTCTCTTTATGTGCCCTTGATGTGGCAAGTGTTTTGGTATCATGATTTTGAAAGGGTTGTACGAGAACTGTTGAAACTTTGATTATGTATTTATAGCGAGATGGGTAATGCCTCGCATGCTCCTCTATTGTGATCTAATGTCCTTGTATGTTGTACAACCCTTGGTTTCTTGGTTTTTGGTTTGATATTGTTGGGTCTCTAGGGAGAGTGGCTCCTCGTGGGGGCCGGCGCCCCGTTTAAGGGGAAGGGCACATGATAACCCACGAGTGAGTTAGTAATCAAGTGAAAACCTAATAATTAACTTAGGAGGGTTGGGTAGTAATATCATTGTAAGATTTAAAAATGGATGCCTCGTCTTCATTAGTGCTTTCGCAGACTAATGGAAGGCTGAGAAGGTCGTGGTTGGCAAGGTCGTGACCTCGTCTTCACGAGAGGTTTACGACTCTGCATGAGTCACCCTATGGACCGGCGCCTCCAGTTGGGAGGAAGGGCACAGGATAGCCATAGATGGGACCGGCGCCTCCAGTTGGGAGGAAGAGCATAGGATAGCCCATGTAGGACTATGCGATGACACTCTCCCCTAGTTGCCTAGGTGTTTACTTTATTGTGTTCCTCTGGAAGTATGTTATGGGAGTTGGTTTAGATTGTAGTTGAATGGACTTATATTGATTTATGGATTATTGCTTTGATACATCTTTGGTGTACTTTGTGGTCTTGTATGATCTCATTAATATTTGACTTATGACCTTGTACTCTTTTGGTACTGTGATATGATGTTATTGTATTATTTAATTGCAATTTGGATTTGTATTATGGTTATTAATTCAGTTGATTTGGAAGTGTTTCATGATCATCCTTTGTTTACTTGTTTACTGGTCATTGCTTTGATTTATGTGATGAGATTTATGATTTTAAGTTATTTTAATGACTCTTGGATGTTGTTGATTATGTCATTGTAATCCTTGAGTTTTATGATACCTTTGTATGTTGTTGAGTCTTGTGGTTCTGTGTTTGGATGTTCTTGGTTGAAGACTCTTTCTTGTCAGCTCCTTAGCACGGGGGGTGGGTCTTCGGACTCACATGGTCAGGTGGAACGTGCTAAGCACCCCATTGGGTCCCCAGTCGAGGATCGAGAGGTGCAGATTAGTGCTGTTGCGGTGACTCTAGAGTTATATCCGTCTTGGAGCCAGTTTTCATCTATTTATTTGTATCATGTTACCTTGTGTATGGTTTCCATTTATGTTTGTAAACACTTTTGTATCATTGTACCTCTTTGAACATTGTACTGTAATGTAATGTTAAACTCGGTGTGGATATTGGCCATGGAAATTGTTATTCATTGTGTTGAGTTAATTATGTATATGTTGTACTTCACACAGATGGTTCCTTATCAATGATTTTCATGTATGTGTTATAATTGTTAATGTTTATTTTGTTATGGATTATATCTTTGGATTTTATTCTTTATTGTCGTTGTGTGGATCTCAGTCTCGTAATGACTCTTCGTGTACCCCAAGGGATGTATGTGTTAGTGAATCTACTTAAATGAAATTCATGTCACGACTTAATGTGTAATCACATGTATGTTATATTAACTTTTAAAAATAAAATTGTGCATTAATTATTGTTTAATTATCCTTTGGGGTTGACGACGGCTACACCAAAAAATTTCCTTTGATTTTGGCTTTGGTTGTATATGCAGGCATGATCTTGTTTAAATTTCATTCTCTTCGTAACTCCTTGAAATTGGAATCAAATAATTTTCCTTTGAATTTAAATTCAAATTAAATTGGAGGTGTTGGTAAAATGGTAATTGATTGCATCTTGGGGAGTTTCACAAAAACCCCATGCCCAGGCATGAGGAGGCCATTTTTGGCATATGTTACTCATTTAATTTAAAATCTACAATTATTTGGAAGTGGAAGGAGGTGGGCACTAGAAAAAGAAATTATGGATAAAAAATAATTAATTGTGTAGGTAAAAAAAATGATGGAGAAGAATCAAATGCATGCATTGGAGAGGAGATAGTCAGAAGTCATAATTCTGAGACCCAGACTCATTAAATTGGACATAACTTTTGCATATCATAATGAAATCAAAAATTCAAAATGTTTTGAAAAGCTAAGAAGGAGGCGCACAAAACCTAGAAACCATTTTAAAAGATAGATACAAATGAGGGATCGGTGATAGGAAAAATGTGATGGGTTTTAAAAGATATGGGATAGAAAAATGAAGGTAAAATGAAGAAAATGACAGAGGGAGGAATAGGGAAAACAACTAGAGAGCTAAGAGGACGAAGTATCAGAGATTAGGAGATGCATTTTCTATTGCTTGTAGTTGATTATGGAGTTTTGGAGCTGATTTGAAGTGGTTGTGAGGTCATTCATGCCTATAACAAAGTTTTGACTATGATCATTTTGTTCTATGTAGTTTGTTGTTGTAGACTGTGGAAGCTTGGAATAAAAAATTAGATTTGTTCATTTAAATTTCTTGCAATTAAATATGTTGGTTAATATTGGGAATGTCTTTATATAATTCTCAATTCACAATTATTATTTTTTAAATCTTGTTTGAATTGTTTAGGCTTCATCAACTTTTTTACAATGTGGAATTTTATGGGTTTTTCTGAGTTTCAATTATGAATTTGAGGGGGTATTTTTGGGATAAAAAATATTATCTTATTACATTCTTGTAGATGAATATGGGGGTTTTCAATATTCAAGTTCTCAGTAGAAAAGGAATTCAATAGATTGTTCAAAATAAACTTCAAAAGAGAGTCTATCGTGAGTTTTTGAGTGCAATTTCAAGGTTATATGAATTTTCTTTATGGGGTTGCAATATTCACATTGTTGTTTGGAGTCTTGATGTTTGTGCTTGCATCATAATATTTTCATTATTGAATAAAATATTGAGTGTGGATGTTTTTAGAGGCTAGGTTTTTCCCTTTTAAGAGTTTTCCTTGGGTATATCTTGTGTTATCTTGTGGTATGTCTTTGATATTTACATTATTGTTATTTTGTAAGCGTGTATGCATGCTTTTCTCTCATGGATTGTATAGAAAATGGTTTGAACAACCTATAATATTTTTCTAACAAGTGGTATTAGAGCCATGGTTTTGGTTGAGGGATGTAAGAGATCCCTATTTTGGTTTAACCCTTGTATGAGTAGTTATGATGCAAATTTGAATTCATGCCAATGCTAAAATTATTTTAGACATTTCAAGGTATGAGATAGATAGTGCAAGTTAAGATATGAAGATTTGGGATTTTGGTGTTTGCATATTTGTGGTTAATTTTTACAAATTTGGGGTTTGAAAATGGGTTAAAAAAGGGATTTTTCTAGGTCTTCACCATTAGGGTTTTATAGGGGAAGTTACATAGACGATCCCCTAGCACAAAATGAACCTCGCCATTGGATCTAGGAGGCCCAAGAGATGAAGATTGACATAAAATTTAGGCTATAGATGTCTCCACCTCTACCAGTACCACCTAAGTGGATCCTCTTGGTGGTACCATTAGTGCCAAAATATATACTATCACCAACTAAGCAACTCACCTACTCATTCACTCATTTGTTGCTCATGCTCATCCCCTTTATGTTCATTGATCTAGTCAAACTGGTTGCTAGGGGATGAACCTGATTCTATACTATCAAGCATAACTTGGGCATACATTATTTATTTTTTTAAAATTAATAGGCAACAAAAAGATAGTTTGAAGCTTTATGCAACCATCCAATCTATTTTTCTAGAATTCTTGCTAGAAGTACCTATCATTTCAATTAAAATTCATGTTTTCTATTTTGATTTATTTTAAGAAAAAATGCAAAAAATGAGATTTTTTTTGGAATGAGGGTTTTTTTTTTGCATTGTGAGACATCATGGATCAAACCCAATTTTTCCACTCACCACATTATAATTATTATGGTTGAAAAAAATAAATGGAGATACATTTGAAGAAATTTGGGTTATACCAATTTACCAAGGGTATAGAACTTGAACCAACAATAGCTGCAAAAAAGAATAAATGATATAATATATGTGATGAACCCTATGGTACTTTATTTATGTCAATTTCTCTTTATCCATTTTTTCACATTGAGTCATGAATTACACCAACTCATGTATGGATATTATTGGAGAACTTGTTTGGGAAGAAAGATACTATAAGAGGTTATTAGTTGGAGACTAAAACTTATTAGTTTGAATCGTATGGAATTTGATAATATATAAGACTTATTTACCAAAATAAAATCACTTATATTAGATTTTAAATAGTGTGGTATTAAGAAACATGACCGCTTGTTGATTCTTTCCATCCTTACCAAGCTTGGTCTTGGTTATTTAGTTTTCGTTTCTACATTTAGTGTTACTACAAATAATCTCAACATTGGATTTATTTGATGAATTTTCTAGACCACCCATTAGAGAGTAGGAAAATTTGACACATATGGGTACTTTTAATTCTTCCAAACCCACATGCTCTTATTGATAAACTAAACATAAAATATTTGAAGGCTTCAAATAACAAAGGAATGAAACAAAAAATGACTTGAAGAATAGTCAGTAAGCAAAGGAATAACAATCATAGGCTACTCCTGAGTCCTCTCCTCTTATAAGGGGGAAACATTTAGGAAGGAGAGACCAAAATTTACATATTAAAAAAATAGGGACATGATGAACATTATTGTTATGCAAAATAGATTGATCAGTTGAAACAACCTCTTTAGAAGAATAATATTCAATTAATTTCATCTATGCCATTTTGTTCATCTTCATTTTTGTATTGGTAATAATATGAACAATTACAGGTTATGTGCTTACAGTCACATACAGTATGTTGGATTATGAACAGCAAAAGAGTTGTTTATTGACAACCAATTACAAACAGTATTTGCAGTTCCAAATTCATACTAGATTGCCAGTATGGACATGTTGCAGAGATTACATTTAGCAATAGATACAAGAGGCTTCATATAACAATAGCCTTCACAGATCACCTGAAAAGGAAATTTTGCTTCCACTAATGGATCTGACAACTCCAACTGTAGTAGGTTCTCCTTCATTTGGATAGAATATGAGTCCTCTATATTTGTTGGCTTCCTTTTTTCCCTTAGCTTTGTTGTTAAGTTCTTTCTGGAACTCCTTAATTCACTTCCAGTTGTGTAGAAGTTTGAGTTGTGTTGAAAGCTGGTTGGAGTTCCCTTAGTGCTTGGAGGAAAATCTATGCATCTCCTTGATTAGGTTTCCACGTTTGATAAAACTTGACTTCAGCTTTGTTTACTCCATCCGAGATCAACCTCATGAGTTTAGCCATCGAGTTCTCCATTATCCCAATGACCTGCAATGTAATGGAAAGGAATGTGAGTCTTTTATTAGACTCAAATAAGGCCTTTGTTACACCCTTGAAACTTCTCTTTATTTCTAGCTTTCCAAATGAACCACAAAATTTCAGTAGACAAGCAATCCCATAAACCTTGTAATTCATTTTTAAGCTTCCTTGAATTAAATAAAATCTCAACCCAATTAAGTTGCCCATCATTTTTCCATATTGCCATATTATTACATAATATATTCCAAACCTCTTTAGAATAGAAACAATAAAAAAAATGAATAGTAGTCTCAAGATGTTAATTTTATGATCAGATTATATGCACAAAAAATTAATTCAAAAATCAGACACAATAACACAACAAATACCCTGGGAAAACCCTCCTCTTAAGGGAGAAAAACCCAACAACAATATATCACTTATATATTATTCAAGAATCAACACTGTCTTGTACAATAAGGCTGAATTCAAGGCCAAGTAAGAGCACCAACTCTAGATGCAAAATACAAATTACAATCTGTTCTCCTTATATATCGAAATCTGCTCTTGGAAAATCTTCGACCTACTCTTGAAGGAAATTCGCACTTGAAGGAATTCACAATATGCTCTAAGATGAAATTCACACTTGAATGTAGGAATGAATCAAACTTGCTTGATGATGAAATGAGAAGAGATGATCTTGTATTTATACATTTCTTGGGAGAGGTCGCACCTCTTCAAGAACAAGGTCAGCCACAAGGAGAATAAATTACAAATTAAATAATTCAAGTATCAAGTCGGCCAAGACATGATAAACAAATAAATGAAGTGAAGCGCCTCTTCACATGACAACATATAAATTAGATAGTTGGAAACTATATTTAATTTGATAGGCTGGAAGGAATCATACGAAGCTACATTTATCATCAACACAGGAGCCCTGCAAATGCTACAAATATCCACATCAGTGTGAATAAGCTTAATAGGGAGTCTTTGTAAAAGCAACTGCCATCTAAAACAAGCCTTCTTGGGCTCTTTAACATTCTTCTAGCTAGAAGATATGATTTTTCTCCATTTATAATCATCCACATTAGTACCCCAGCAAGCATTAACATGATCTTTAATAGAAACATTTTTCATTAATTCTTTATACAAGTTTTTAGCTTTAACATTAATAAGAGGCGAGCCATCATTCCAAACAAGATCATAATCAAAGGCATAATTCTCAGAAGACTAAAAAGAAAAGGAGACACTTTTACAGGTTTCGGCCAAGGTGTTAAAGGTCCTAGAATTGGATATATCCAAACTGAACTCACAAACCAACTTGTCAAGGGTTTTAAGGTGACCATTGATGCCAAAATTGGACAAGGTAACAGTGTCTTATGGGAAACTCAGTTTATGGGGGACCTTTTGTGCTAAACTGAGCGACCTCCGAGTTTTTTAGAGAAGTTGACTTCTTCTATAGCGGGGGTTTAGAAAGGGAAAAGGAAACATATATAATAAAATAAAGTCTAACCTAAGGCGATGCACCAAGACTTAATGACAGGAATGATAAATCATAGATCTAAGGGCCTGATTAGTATTTGTAGTGTTCCAGAAGAGTGGAAACTGAAAATTATAGCACAAACAATTCATTCATTGACATAAAATAACATTGCATACATTCCTACTGCCAAGGAGAGTCATTAGACATGATCTAGACCAGTAAACTTGCATTCAATATATATAGAAGTTCTCAAATGAAATGTTTAGATAATAAAAGAACAATTTACAATTCAATCAAATAGCATGAAAGAGCAGAAAGGCCGAACAATTGGCACAGTCTAAAAGTCTATTGTAATAAAAAAAACAGTAATAAAGGCCTGCGTCTTTTCCTCAAACCAGTGTTCCTTCTAAAATTTTGGACCCTTTTCTCACAACCGAGAAAAGTATATATAGCAACAAAAAAAAACCCCACCACTTCGAAGAGTAGCAACAGAAAATATTTTGCTATCCCCTAGCAATGATGTAGAAATAAGAATATTCCCCAAGCCATTGCAACAGAAACAATTTGAAACCAAGCATCTGGTCATTCCAGGCACATGTGCATCTTTCTGCAAATGATGGTGGTGGTCCCGAAAAGGTTAATCAGACAAGTGTCACCATCTTGCGCAAATGATTATGACACACAGTGGCCAATTGCAACATTCGATTTGCCTGGTTGATGGCCCGAATATGAGATCCACTTATTAGGCACATGGCAACATTTCACTGTATGTGTGAACCTTCATCTCTCGCTGCTAAAGACTTGTGCCAAGGCTACACGTGTTGAATGGGCAGAGCACTATCCAATAGTGGAGGAAATGATCATCGATTGGGCACAAAAGAGACGCGTGGCAGCATTTCATTGCCCGCGGTCGTTACTTCATCTCCACGCTAAAAGATTTGCAAAGAGTAGACACGTAGCAAGAGTACACCATAGATAACAATTGTGGGGCCTGCCAAAATCTTTGGGAATGAGAGCTTTGTGGCACTCAAGCAGAGCCCGATGAGGCATCAAGAAAGAATGATAAAAAATAACCTGCAACCACGACACGTGGAAGTATAGCGGGGGTTCCCAGGATGCGAAAGGAGGGGAAAAACTCAGGGTGCATAGAGCAGACACGTGGAGGGGAAAAATAGACTTGATGAAAAGGCTAAGCTAATTCTCTGCAATGCACGGGCCGATACATAGAGGAAAATACACCTGGAGGGAGCTTGTTAAATACTTATTAACAGTGACCATTCTCAAGAATATGATGAAATGTGCGGATGCCTGCTTGGTTCCATTTTTTTAGCTGAACACCCTTGCAAGAGGGAAAGGGGCTTATTATTATGCTCCAGGTTCCACCATGGGGAGCAGTAGGTTTGGCACTTAATGTTGTCATCAATTTGGATGTTGTAGTATTTGAATTTAACCTTATGCTTAACCAACTCCCAGGCTTTCCATATGCTTTTAAAGACCACTGAACCAGTTGGGGACATGGGGTGTTTGTTCAGAAGAATATCACACTTGGGTAAGCCTTTCCATTGCTTTGCATGCTTAGGATGAGCTTGGAGGATGTTATTTTTGACCAGCACCTTTTAGGGCTCTTCACCCGCCATAGCCTTGGCAATCCATTTTGCTGCCAAGGCGGTTCCTTGGACTCTTAGGTCTTTAAGACCTAAACCACCATCCATTTTTTCCATACAAGACCATTCCCATTTAACCATATGCCTTTTATTTTTGCCTTTCCCATCAAACCATAGGAAGGCTCTAATTATTTTTTGAATTTCATTTACCTAGTAGCTACTGAAAAACCATACCGAGGCAAAATAAATACTATAAGAAGAGAGAATTTTTTAGCATATTTGAAGCCTTCCAGCAAGGGAGAGATAATGCCTATTCCAACTCTCCAATTTTTTAATAATCTTCTCACTAATCTAGAGCCACATTTCTTTTAAGTTGGGACTGATGGAAAATGGGATCCCCAAATACCTTACTAGCTTGTTAGGCCCCCCCATTGAAACTCAAAGTTCTGAAGCCAGGTAGGCGGGGAATTAGACCAACCAAGAAGGTTGGATTTGGCCACCGAGATTTTTGCACTAGAAGCTTGACAAAATAAGTCAAGTTTTCCCATGAGGACCTCTAAATTCCTCTCATCAAGTTCAATGAATATGGTAGTGTCATCCGCAAATTGGATGTTTATAAGTTCATTTTGGTCTGGGAGCATATCCCTTTAACTTTAGGGGAGTATGTTTGATCTCTTACCAGATAGTGCATGGCATCAGATGTGATCACAAAGAGGGTCGGGGCAAGCAGGAATCCTTGCCTGATAGACCTTCCAAGGATGATTTCTTTAAATAAAACACCATTGACATCAACTTGGGTTGTTGCATCTTTAAGAAGAGTGTCAACTACGTTGCAGTAATTGTCAGGGAAGCCAAAAGCTTCTAACATTGCTCTTAAAAAGGGCCATTCTATTATGTCATAGGCCTTTTCAAAGTCTATCAATAACATGGCAGAGTTCTGGTTGGATTGCCTTGACCATTCCATGGCCTCCCAGCTCGTAATCAGATTCTCCAAGATGTATCTCCCCTTAATAAAGATAGTCTAAGTGTTGTTTATGAAATTAGGAAGGATGTTTTCCAATCTCATGGAAAGGACCTTTTCCAAAATTTTGTACGAGACATTAAGAAGAGTAATGGGTCTCCAATTCTTAATAAGAGTCTTGTCTCCCCCTTTAGGTAAAATATTTATTATGCCTTTACCCAAGGATCCTTTCTTTAGAGCCTCTTGGTAGATCTGTAACAAGTCCTCGCTTATCCAATCAGTAAAGGCTTTGTTGAATTCTAAAAAAATCCCATCCCACCCTAGTGATTTGTCATTTTGCATAGAGCTAATAGCCCTTGTGATTTCATCTTTTGTTAATTTTGCTTCAAGTTTAAGGGAAACTTCTTGACTAATCTTCTTGGGAACGAGGTTCTTTACAAGATCTCTAGCCTTCTTGTTACCCTCTTGATTTCCTTTGGAGGTAAATAAATTTTGATAGAATATTTGGAATTGGTGAACAATTTCTTCTTGAGTATTCAACATTTTTCCTTCATCCCAAATATGACCAATCTGCTCCTTACAACTTTTTTATTTAATGAAATTGAAGAAGAGTTTAGAGTCCTTGTCTCCATGGTTCATCCAGTTGAACTTGGCCTTGATTTTAAGCCCTTTGGTATTCCTCTCTTGGAGACACCTGAGATCACTCTTGATCTTTACCAGAGTCTCATTGAGTTCAATGTTAGAAGGTTCAACCTGAATTTTTTCCTCAGCATTGAACAAGTTTTCTTGCAAATCATTCTCCATCCTTCTTGCGTCCTTAGCCCTTTTCCTTCCAATGGTTTGGATAAGCTTTTTCCAAGCCTCCACATTCTTCTCCCATCTTTCAATTGTCGATTCTTCTTTAAGAAACCACTTGTTGATCTCTTTGATGGATGCTATACCATCTCTACAGTCTTCATCCTGTAGGAGTTGGGCATTTAGAATGAATTTAGGACTCTTGAGGGCCTTACTGGGAATATTCTGATTAGTGGAGACTTGAGTCTTGATGGGGTGTTGGTCAGAAAGTGTGTAGGGGTACACACTAACCTTTTGCCTAGACTTATCAGGGATGAAGTTTACAGTTGACTTATTGGCATAGAATCTATCAAGATGAGAATAAATCTTGCTCTTCCCTTGTTGGGTGTTACACAAAGTATACCAAATCTTTGTGTAGTCCTTTTTTCCCTTTTCCAAGGGGTCTGCATGGCTTAATTTATTTTTCAATCTCTACCAAAAGTGCCTCTTAGTACCTTTCCAGGCCACATCCATGCCACCCCACTTATCCTTGGGATATTCCACCATGTTAAAGTCTCCCCCAAGCACCCAAGGAACCTCGGGCAATTGAGAATACATCCACTACCAAAGCTTGACTCTCTCTCTCTGATCATTTGGAGCATAAACTGAACCAATTCCTAAGCACTCCCTATCTTTTTCCAAGACAATCTACACTACCTTGTTGTAGGGGGAAGTGCCATGATTGGTTATAAAGGCCTTCCATTTGTTAGCTAATAAGATGGAGGTCCCTCCTCTTCCCCTCTCGTGCTTTGAGGAGAATTCATAGGAGTCTTTCCAAATAAACTTAAGATTAACTTCCGGGGTGAAATTTTTTGCTCTTGTTTCTTGCAGCAAGACAACATATTTATTGGTCTCAAGATTTAGGAATCTTATTATAATATACTTCCAATTGGGACTCCAGTCCCTGAATATTCCAGGAAATGAGATTAAGATTCATATTATCTTGACAAAGGTGTATCCTCTTGGTTACTCTCGAAGCTCTCAAAACATTTAGGCCACTTCTCCTCAATCTTCGGCCTTTTGTATAAAGGAGATTATAGTACCAGGTTGGTGTTCTTTCTTTTATGCTTAACCAACTGCATGGTTGAATTGTCGGTTATGATGTTACCATACTTTCTTAGCCTTCCAAGCCCTTTCTTGGCATTAAGAGTCTTGTGTGGCTTACCATTAATGATATTCTCCTCAACCTCACCCTCAGTCTCATCAGCAGAGTTAAGGGTCTCCATATGGGGAGATACCGATGTTGGCTTGGAGTTGAGGCAAGCATTTAGTTCAAGGTCACAGTTGCTGTAAGGGGCAAGCTGATTTGGACCAGTTTAGATATAATTTGCATCTCCTTCTTGGGTGAAACTTTTCTTAGGCTTATGAGTAGTGCCATCTTCTGACTGGCACAACATGTTGTTGGTGTTAATTTGCTTGGGATCAGGCGAGGATTGGGGGATAGTCGGCTCTGAAACAACCAATGTTGGTGCCTCATTTGTGGTGGGTGAGCAGGGTGCCCTCAAGTCCTAAGGGCTCCCAACCAAGTCAACATCAACAACATGAGTACCCCTAGATCATTTTTTTCAATTTTAGTCTGGTCATCAATTTTTTTGATATGCAGAGTGGTGATATGGCTATATTTTTTGGGGTTTGTAGGGCCACTCGAGAGATAGGTCTCCTCAATTTTCTTCCTCAAAGACCGCATAGCAAGTTTTTGCACATTTAGCTTCTCAACTTGGGTTTTACTTAGGTGAATAAGAGACTAGAGTCACAAGGAGAGATGAGTCCAATGGTAGTGTTACCATTAACATCCTCCTCATCACCCAACACTCCAAAAGTATTGCTAGTGGGAATAGCATTGGGAGAGGAACCAAGACATTGGGAGGACAAAGGAGTGTCATCCCCATACTGATCAGGGGTCTGGGACCATATCCCATGGTCTAGCATCACCAGAGACGAGGTATCTCTACTAAGACTAGATCTTTCTTCCTCGCGGGTCTGCAACACACCAAGGTTCGATGCCTAGCTAGCCACTCGACCATAGTGGGGAATGACAACCTTCTTTTCAACATTTTTCTTAATTAAAGGGCAATTCTTTTTTATATGTCCCTCTCTATAACACAGGTAGCAAGCATTTAGGCTACCCATAATTTCAATGAGGTAGCTTATGGTTTTTTCTTCATCTCCAATTAGAATCCTTGGTGAGAATTCAATCCTCGGGTTCAAGGAGACCAAGGCTCTGGCATCCAAATGGGGGAGGGAGGCTTTGGCTTCATCCACTCTAATCACTTTACATAATGGAGCGATTAGAGTAGGGACAAGATTCCAAAAATTTAGGGGTACGCTTTTAATCACTACCACCTTCGGCATGAAAGGGCGAGGACTTCATCAGCAATAGCCGATGGAGACCAAGCCAGGGAGTGAAAAACACCCCCGCCAAAGTTTCAGTAGGATTTGGTGAGGGCCTTTTTCTACATTTCGTGAGTTTTGAAGAACACAACAAAGATCCCTTTTTGGATCAATCTAAAATAGTTGATTTGGATCCTAAATTTAGAAAGCCACACATTCAAACACCAGGTGTCTAAAAATTTTTTGCCTGGGGTTTTTCTAGGGTTGACAACTGCAAAGAATATTGCTATATCTTTTAATCTATTCTTTTCAATTTTAATAACTAATTTCATTTCAGAATTAGGAACAAGCTTAATGAAGCCAAGGGTGTCAGAGGCCTTACCTTCTACACCTTCATTAACACCCATCTTATCTTGTTGGACATCGAAATTGGCGTTCGTCGGGAGACTCACCTCTCAACCGACAACAACATCCTTGAAATTTTTTGGCTATGGAGGCACACCGTCGAGGTGACCCTGATGGTCGCGGGGTTCCATTCAAGCCCCTATGGGGTGGGCTAAAAATTGGACTCAATGCAGGAGGGAGAAGAGCTAGCACACATAGGGCATTATAAACCCTAACATAAGCATAGACGAATCAAACTAACAAAAATGAATAAAGCAAATAAAAAGAAAAAAGAGCCCACACAACAATAAACCATAGGGCAACAAACTTATGTGGAGGAGTACGAGGCCTCCTCCACCTGTCACCTTGGGAAATCCAACGCAGACATCATGCGGCCTGCCAAGTTGTAGAGCATTCCTATTTCAATTATGGGTATCTCAGTTCATCCTCTTGTTTGACATCACCATCTACATAGTCAAGGACAATTAGAGTGGGAAATAGGACATAAAAGATGAAAGGCTCTAATAGTCTTTAGTTAGAGAGATGACTTCTTGATTCAAGAGCCTTACATCATGTGGCTTCATCACAAGGTATGTTCTCTTCATTCGAGCATTACACTTTACCACACATCATGATGGGTAATAACACGTATATGAGTGTTTGTGGGAATATGTTTGTTGATATTGGAGATGACACATTCAATGATGTACTTTGTGTTCCTTCGTTTTCTACCAATCTCCTTTCTCTTTATTAGATTACATAAAATGGAGCAGGGGAGAATGTTAAGTTCACACTAGATTTAGTGATTATTAGAGACTCGCTAAGTAGTGATATTATTGTTGTTGGGATAGTTGATTGTGTCTTTCTTATATTCCTTTTCACATTTTACTCTAGACGATCTTGCAATTCCTTTAACTGGTATACACACTTGTGCACCTAGAGTGGATTATATTCCCGAGGAAAATTTTGCTCATTTGAACCTTTGTGTTATTCCATCCACTTTGGTTCCTTGAGACTTGTGCTGAGTTTCCATCTCCTCTGCCTCTTGCTTCTTCAAAGATCAATTCAATTCAATACGAAATTTCTTGTCTTTCAATTTTAGCTTTGTCAGTGTTGGTGTAAATATTTGTTTAACTTATCTAGGTTGTATTTACATGTTAAGTCCACTTAGGTCCTAGGAGGGAACCTTTCTAGTTCTAGCATTAATTAGGAGGGAATATTTTTAGTTAAGTATTAGTTGTTACTTATCTTTTGGCATTTAATGCTTTTGTCCTAAGTCATTTAATATTTGTTAGGGTAGTTATCTCACTATACAAGACTAAGATATATGACAAGATCTTATTTAATCCTATCTCACAACTTGCCTTTATAAGCAAGGCATCATATGTACATTGTCAATATTCAATATGGTAATCTTGCATCCATAATCATACTTTTATATTCATACCATTTCTCTCTTGTGGAAGTTATTGTTGTCTTATAGGTGATCCTGGGGTGTTGAGGAGTTCACCATATTTAAACTCCTACATGGTATCAGAGCTTCAGTGTTGCAAACTTCTTCTCAGATTTGAGGGACCAATCTTGGTGTGAAATTTTTGTTGCGTGTAAGGTGGGGTGTCAAGGACCTCACCATTGAATCCAATGCATTAGAGAATTCAAGTTTACCTTTTTTTCATCAATTTTCATTATGTTTTGACTGATCTACAAGGCTTTGAAGGAGGGTTTCAATTGCTAGATCTAGGGGGTGGCTAATTTTTTAGAGCACTTTGTGTCAAAATTGACCCCGCCATTACGTCCAAAAAGCTCGAGAACCTAAGGAACGACTATCAATTTGTTAATTTTTAACACCTTTTATCAGGGCATCAAGCAAAATTTGTTAGTCGTCATATGGTCGTATGGATTTATACTTGGTCGTATTGTACATCATTGTCAAATTATGTAGTCAGGTACTGTCGATGGGGTACAAAGGAATATTTGGTATCATATTTCATAATTTGGCATACACTTGATCATCGTTGTCGTACTTATCACATCAGATTCCTATCAGTCAAATTGACATACATTGGATAGGTTTTATTAAAAGTTTTATATATTATAAAATTTGCTTTTATTAATTCACTAGTAGGGTTAATAAATCTATCATGGTCACATGTTGTGGGCCAATGGGCTCCGCCCAATGGAGGGGGCTAAAATCCACGGGCAACACAAACTATGACCCACCACCCCCAACTGCTTCACCCCAACGATGACGAGTTTTTAAAAAAAACTCAAACTAGTATGCCAGTCATATGAGATATTGTGGGCCAAAAAAATTAGCCCCTAGCCCCAAATTTTGTTCCTTAAGGCCCAAATCGAGTGTTTTTTCAAAATTTCATAACTTGCAATCCAGGAGGCCATTTTTTGAAAATGAGACATCGTTGAAAAGCTAACTTTGCTAGTTTTCCAATGGGGCAATTATTTATTTATTTATTTTTCAATCATTTATTACTATTTGAATTCAAATCTTCATTGTTGGCTCTTGAGCTCATAAAATTTTGCCACAATCTTTGATTTTTTATGATTCTTGTAGCATTGGAAAGGTATTGAGGAGCTCTCTCATGTCATCCATGCACTTTTTCCTATTTTTGTTCCAAGTATATCATTACTTTCCCAATGGGTGTCTTGGAGATTACTTGGATATTTTAACAATTGGGAGGGTGCAATTTTGATCTTTGCACTTCATTTCAGTATAAAAACAATGTTCTATATCTTGTTGCTTCATTCATATTTCAGGGTTGCTCCATATCGAGAATTTTCTAGTGTTCCTTAGCATTGAGTCTATTGTTTCTTTATCATGATTCCAAGTGTGAGTCCTTGAGTGACTCTAATATAGTTTCTATCATCAAAATTATTTTTCCTTTGCTTGCTTAATTAAGGATTCTAGTGATACTACACTAGTGTGCTTCTACTATTTCTTTGCAGTAGGTTATCTCATTTAGGGGAGTTGAATGTTCTCTCTTCATCTCTCTTATGAGGGGGTATTTTCCTCAAATGTGGTTTTGTCCTCTCATTTTTCATGGAGAGTATTATTGTATCTTTTCTCTCCTTTAGGGAGGAGTTTTTCCCCATTGGGTTTTCTCCTTTTATTCGTTTATGAGAGATTGCATTCAATATGTATATGGGTACCTAAAATGGCCTCGTAGTCGAGACACATCATTGCATCCTTGCATATTTGTGTCATTTGCATAATAGTATTCCCTAAGTTGTACTTAAGTGGGGTGTTGGTGTACATAGGTGTTTTACCTATCCAGGTCCTATTTACATGTCAAGTCCACTTAGGTCCTAGGAGGGAATCTTTATAGTTAGCATTAATTAGGAGGGAATATTTCTAGTTAAGTATTAGTTATCACTTATCTTTTTTCATTTAATGATTGCATCCTAAGTCATTTAATATTTGTTGGGGTAGTTATCTCATTATATAAGATTAAGACACATGTTGAGATCTTATTTTATCTTATCACATAACTTGCCTTTATATAAGAAAGGCATCATATTTACATTGTTAATATTCAACATGACAATCTTGCATCCATAATCATAGCATGATATTTGTACTATTTCTCTTTTGTGGATGTTAGTGTTGTCTTGCAGGTGATCCTAAGGTGTTGAGGTGTTCGCCATAAACTCCTATAGTGAAATGATTTTGTAACAAGCATTATATATTTGTTTGTAGAGTCAAACATTAAAAATATTGAGGACACTCTTGGGATTATTCACTTCCTCTTTGATGACAATTACACCACATCTATTATCACATTATCCATATCTTTGGAGATTATTCTTCATGATTCTTAACAATTGTTTTGGATCTATTTTGCTTAATTGTATTGTGACATATTTTGATTTAGACATGTGGATTCAAGAAATTTTAAGAGGTACACATCATGAAAAAAATTTCACATCTCTCTCGAGGGATTTTCTTCTACATTTTCCATTGGATATTGTATACACCTAAAATTGGTCAAGACAATTAATTAATTAAATACTAGTTATTTAATTAATGACCCCTTTTATTTCATCTACTTATAAATAAATTCTCAATTTATTTATATAGTTCACACTTTTCTAAATTCTTCATCTTAAACCACATTCTTCTAAATTTAACTAAATAAACAAATGTTTATAGTTTTTTTTTATTTAATTAAATATTTTCTCACTAAGTTTGAATAATTTCAAATTCAAACTTAGTCACATGTCTACAACACTTTTGGCCACATCATCAAATGTCACATGTATTTAAATATGTCTAATATTTAAATTCCTAATTTAAATTTAGGCACATGTTGGACACTTGGCATTTTCACACATTTTATTCTCCCACACACTTGGCCTTTTCACACATTTTATTCTCCCACACATTTGGCATGTTGTCTTTGGTCAAGGGAACATCCTCCATGATTCTTCCATCTCCACCGTTCATCTCTCATGTTTGAATCTTGACCGTTGATTGCTGCCACATCACAAGATGCCTTGAAAATCCTATAAATACAAGTCCATCCTTTAGCAAATCAATCAATCACATCTTTTAGCAAGTTTATTATGCAGGAATAGCATTGGAGCAATTTGTAGCATTCACAGTAGGAGCATTTTAGCATTTAGATTTGTTTATCATTCTAACTTAGAATCATGTCTTAGTTATAGTTGCATTGTAGTTATTATCTTAGCTTTCATATAGCCTTCTCATCATAACATTTAGCATCATAATCTTAGCATAATCTTCATTTTATCACAACAACATTAATATCATAGCATCATGGCTTTAATCACATAGTTTCATGTAGGACTTAGATTCTTGCATTCTATATAACATCTCATTTCTCAAGTTGTCATTTTAACAACCACAATGCACATACAAAATCTGAGAGCCAATGTGGTTTAATAAATCCTTGAGAATAGAGAACAATGGAACGTTTTTAGAAATTTGTTTGCTGCAAATAGAGTAGTTTTATGATTCAAAACTTTAATATAATGTCTCATTGATGTTTGTGTGTCTTATTATTGATTTACTAACTCTCCCACAAATTCACACACACATATATGTTTCTTCTAAAGGGGAGGAATATTGTTTGTCAATTTTGGATCATCTTCAACATTCTTCTTTAAGCATTCGCCTTTTTCACATGAGTTACTTCTTTGTAGGAGGATACACAATCTCTTATTTTCTCTCCCATGGGAGGATATTTATTGTACATTTGTGATAGAATCAATCCTCAAGGGGCCACGTTGAGCACTCTTTTCTTCCATTGCATATATTCATTTATTTGCTTATTTTCTTTTTTTTGGAGAGGATTTTTTCCCATGAGGTTTCCTCCTTTTTTCCATTATTTATTTTTGTACATGGGTATCTTGAAATATACCTTGTAGATGAGATCCATCCATGAATCCATCATTCACCATTGGTGCATCTTTGAATTTTATTATACTCCTTAAGTTGCACTTAACGGGATTGTTAGAGTGAAATAAGTAAATCACCTAATTAATTATTATTATGACTCATTCACACTATCATGCTTAATTTTACTTAGGTCATGTACTTTTCTTCTAGAGTTGTAGGATTAGGACACATTTCATGATCTAATTTAATCCTCATATAGGCTTTCATCATGTCTTTATAAAAAATGATTTAATTATGTATTATAATCATAATATTTTTGCATCTAATGAAATCTCAAGCTCCATAGCAAGTCATTTTATTTTTTCTTATGTGATAGGGTGTTTTGATTACAAGTGAGCTTTTGGATGTTGTGGGATTTCAATTATGAAATCCAACATATTCAATAAAATGGGATTAGATAAAGAAAATTGTATGGTTCCACATATTTTTTATCAACCTTTAACCATTCTTAATCTAACATCTTTCTATTTTGGTTCCACTCTTTATGGAAATATATTGATCTCTTCCACCCAAGAGATCCCCCATATTTAACTTCTATAACTCAAACTTTGAGCTATTAAATTTTCTATCTTCAACTAAGATGAACTAGCCAAGTCCTATCACTCAAGTCATGAAATGATAATAAAACAACACACTCACTATAGAAAAAACTCAATCAAACACTCTGAAGAGGATTCCCTCCATTTGATCAAGCCAAACATGGCTCCAATACCAAAATGTTGAAATAAAGTGTAACTATACAATAAGATATGTTAATCGTAATGCAACCAAATTCAGTAACAAATGATAGATCACAAGTGGAAATGAAAATCAACCAAAAAGTAGATGCATAGCATAACACAAAAAATTATGTGGATAAACCCTTTCATGAAAAAAATCCACACCCAAAGAGACTCAAGCCTATATAAATAATAAAATGAATTACAATACATTAGCTTATCCCTATGAACTTCAATAGTATAATGGTGCTTGAATTACTTGAAAAGGAACCTGATACCACTATGATCTCAAGGCATTAATATATAGGGGAGATAAATACAAGATCCCACAAACATTCCAAAACAAGTGGCCAATACCACACACCTAAAATTAGGAGCCCAAATCCTCACGGGATATTTCACACCTCATTAAAATGGTCAACATACCCTAAATAATAAGTAAATCCTCTAACACACTTTACATCCACCTCCCAGACCATAAACATAATAGATTTTATCATAACATTCAAATTGACCAAGATCCCATCCTAGACGTTTCACATAAAGATTAACCAAATTTCTCATGAGAACTGATAATACAAGATGTTCTTATGCCTTCTTATGCTTCCCAATATTTACTTGATATTTAATATCTCCCAAAAATAACTCTTGAATTTAATGCCACTACAATTACATGTGTGAGGATAAATAATTTTCCTACCATATAAAGGGCATCCAATTCTACACTCTCCATGTTTCTTGGAAATATAACAATTATTTATTGACAGTGTTAAAAATAATTATTATAACTTGTCTAGGAGCTTTAAGGGGAATGGAAACTAATCCAGACAATGATTCAATATTAAGGAGAATAAACATAGACATCAAGAAATTTAGCTAAGGATTATTTGATAGAAAACACATCCAAAGAAGGCATAGCCAAATGAGATGAGTCACAATTAATTTTGGATGTTGTAGGGATAATTTATATAAGTAGAAGAAAACATGGCTACATAACTAAAACAATGATAAGAAGTTATGAAGGGTTAAGGATCTTGGTAACCAAGTCCCACAGTATAGCAATGTATTGTAGGTTCTAAGGGAACCTTGATACCATGTTTCCTACACCCTTAACTATTGCCTTTATATTCATTCTGAGAATGCATTTTAAAACCCAAACCTTATCAATTTTCCAACTTTGAGAAAGAAGGATGTTCCTTGTCACTAGCATGGCCAATATGTGTTGTTTATTTACATGATTTAGATTAAGAAGAAGTATCTTTAAGATTTTACAAGATTGAGTTGTAGGAGGAGTTGAGTTTATGTTTGGAATGTTGTGTAGCTTGTATTCACATTTGAAACAAGGAGTGAAGTCTAGGAAGCCCTATTCATTACTACGCCACACACTATACAAAGAAGAATGATGAAGAGGCATAGCATCATAAATAGGAGGTGGGAATGCAACATGTTTTTTAGACAAAAAAGTATGAAATTATGAAGCATCAAAGAATAGTTCACAAATTTTAGGACAATAATGAAATAGGTCTTGATATATCTAAATCATATTTTTTTCCTTCGTAGAATTTTGTATGCATTGATGAAAAGTGAAAAGAGTTTCCCTCATAACAAGAATCTATGGTCTATCCAAAAGTAGATTATATGAAAGAGTCCTAGGCATGAAATGAATCATAGTGGGAAAAATGACAGGGGAAAACACAATATGCAAGTCATATTTCCTAGGGTCTCATGGCCAACATTATCAAAACCCATTATGGAATTTTTTGAAGAAGTGGGAGAAGTGTCAACATCAATCGTATTATGAAATTCCTTGCTACAAGCATTAATACTTTAACCATTATCAATAAGCATTTGTTTGGTTCATATATAAGTAATGCAAATAATGGTAAGAAGGGGTTTGTTCAAATTTTTGACTTCGAGAGAAGGAAGTTTGGATTGAAAGAAGGTAATATTAGTTGTATTGTTGTAAATACATCTAATAAAGCAACAACTTCAATGGGCTTTATGGAAGACAACGCATTGATATTTTATAAATCTTGCTGAAGCATATCATAATAAGAAGTGGAATCTTGAATTATATTCCATAACGAGATTTTTGCTTCTATATATTGTAGTTGTTTAATAGGATTGTATTTCCCCATTCTCTTGGGAGGAGGACAAGGAACAATGGGGAGAATAATATTACATGGAGGAAGGGAAATAGAAACATGGTTAACTCATTTGTTTCAATCAATGTTATAAGTATTAACAAATGCAAGAAATTTAATAGATAGAATCACATTTCATGAATCAACTAAGCTATATCTAGGTATATAGATTAGAAGGTCAAGGTTAATCTTGGATACCTTAAACATTGATTATATGATGATAAAATGGGGGTGGATCAAGCACCCCACACATAATGATCTTTGATGTTTGAACTACATTTATAGAAGGAGAAATAAATATATTATTAACAACATTTTTAAGAGGTGTATAAGTATTGGAGGATTTTTTTTTAGAAAATTCATTAGCTGAAGAAAATTGAAATCCTCTAACACCTCATTCAACATGTTAAAGTCATCTTGAAAGAACTAATTATCAAATACATGAAAGGTTTGTACAAATAGATTGGACATTGTCTAACTCACAAAAAATATTTGGTTCACTAAAAGTTTAAACCAAAATTTCATAAAAAATGTTGTTGGGTGAAAATTATGTAATCAACTTTTCGATAGATTACACAACTTGGACTTCAGCCACAACTATGTGAGATATGAATCTCTCCTCTCGGAAAGGGGAGATGCCCTTCTTACTACTAACAGAAGCGATAGTAAAACAAACAAGTAATTACAAAATGTACACAAAACTTGTGAAGTGGGGGGGTGTGTTACATTCATCCTTCTCTCTTTTTTCAGAGAAGATGTTTACAATGCTTCACTGTTGGAAGTTCACAATTCTTAACAACTTGAAACGAACAACTAGCAGTAATACCAATACCTCTATCTTGTCAAAGCGAAGCGTAGAGATACTAGAAGTGACTAACAATAAACAAATAAAGTAAAAGGGAAAGCTCACGAAGGCACAAAGTCATTCTGTAGCTTTTTCAATGTTGGATCTATGAAGAGTGTACTGTTTGTCACGTTAGAAGCACAAAGTCTTCTTAGACGCAGCAATTCCTCGAACAGCATGAACAATTACAAGCGCAAAGTCTTGTAGATTATCCAACCAAAGTATCAAAGAGCACGAATGATTACAAGCACAAAGTCTTGTAGATCATTCAACAAAAGTATCCAAGAGCATGAACGATTACAAGCACAAAGTCTTGTAGATCATTCAACCAAAAGATAAACAAAAACACAAATGCAAATCTAAATAATAGATGCAACACAAAGTTTACATAAATCATTTAAAGTCCTTCAGATTTCATCACCTAATTACCACCAATGAGATCAATTCATAAAAGTATCGAATCCAATGCAAAGTTTGGTTTGCAATCCTCTTCTTTATTGATCAAATTCCATTCACAAAGCATGAACGCAAAGTTTCACAAATTTGCTTCAAAAAGGGTAGCACTTCGTTGCAAAATACTAAAGGATAAATTTACAATGGAAATCCATCACATTATATAGAAAGAGGGATGACCAAAATTAGGAAACTGATTGAGGAAATTAAGGAAAGTTAGGTGAATGATTTTAGGAGATCTCACCTAACTTTGACCAAAGTCAAAGTGTAATTTGTTTTCAAAATATTACATCTTCGAGCTTGGTGTAATTACAATTTACAAAAAGACATTTGAAATGTCAAGAAATATTTACAAGATGCATAAAGGGATGCACTGAAAATGTCTAACACTAGAGAATAGGAGGCTGCTTCATGTTTCTTTTCCTTGGGCGCAGAAGTCTTCATATTTCCTCTTAGTCTCTTGCACAAACTTCTCATCTGGACCAACGGTGTAATCCACAATGGTGTGAATTCTCGTGATCGATGTCATGGCAGATGAGTGAACCTTCTTGCACCTGTCAAGATGCGTTTTCAGGTTATCCAATGTGAGCCTTGTATCACAAATGATGTTCAGTGAAGCTTCTGAAAAGTCTGAATTGTCAATCAATTTCATGATGGCTTCTTTGTAGATATGAGATATTTCTGTGGCCGGCAGGAAGATACGATTTTCCTCAAGAAGTTGACTAGGCAACTCTTTGATACCTTTCTCAAGAATAACACGATGTCCTTCAACATCTTCCTGTAATTGATAGAGATCTTCCGTAAAAGATTGAATTACTTGAATTCGATGTTTCAAAGATTCTCTTACCTCAACGAACTTTTCTTTGTCAGGAATTACCCCAACCTCCACTGATTTACTAAGCCTTACCTGTTTCATCTCCGACCATGACAACAGGAATTTTTCCATGTCTCTGCGCTCCTGGGAAAGTACACTTTTTTCTTTATCAAGCTCTGTGGTGAGCTTGGCCAACAAGGTAGTTTTCTTGTCTGCAACCATTATAATCTGATATCTGTGTTCAATGATCTTCTCAACAAAATCATACAACACTTTGCCTTTGGAGGCGAACTTCTCAGCTTTCTTGACAGTTGGGTCTTCAATACTTACCACTGTCAGCAGTTGTGCATTACTTGGAGAACCTACAAGTCTCTTTACAACAGTGGCATAATGCTCTGCCCTCTGTTTGTACATATTGCGAGCTTGCTCTACTTTATCCAGCCTTCCAGCCAAGATATCCAAAGTGACTTGCGCATCCGCTTTTGTACTTTCATTAGTAACCTTGCCAAGCTGGACCTTTCTCGCCGTGTAGTCTTCCATATTGACATCACCTTCTTCATGTGGTGGTATGCTAATTTCCGCATACTTATGGCCAGACTTATCAACGTTCAGCCTTGAGTATACCTTTTCCTTTTTCTTCCCTTTAGCTTTTGGAAGGACTATCTCTTCGAGGTCGAGCTCCTCCGGAGAAATCATTTGCTTTTTACGCTTCGACACTTGAGATATTAGCCAAGGGGGAAGGAAGGAAGTGTGAGCTTTTGGATTCACTGTCCATTTAGCCGTCATTGCTACTTCTAAAGTTATTGTCACGTCTAAAGTTACCATGGGTATCGCGACAATAGGAGAAGTGTTTGTCATCATTGCTCCTGTAGTTGGCACATTGAGCTGATCACGCATTGACTCATTCATGAAACGATTGAATTCATTTTCAAAAGTGATATCATACGTTGGCAAAGACAGGCTAGGAATGGACGATGGAGGGCTCGACAGTATATCAACCGTATGGATGCTTGTCACTAAGGGAGTATCAAGCGAGGTTGATGCTGCAGGGATAGTGGATATCTCGACTGTAGGAATGCATGTGGTAGGAATAGGTGACGAGGGAACAAGAGGTGGAGGAGTTCTTGAATTTGGAGGGGTATGAGGAACATTGGAAGTCACATGCGATGACATTCTGGGAATTTCCTCAACTACATTCTCAAAAGGAGTAGTTCTTTCTTGATCATGCCCGTGTTCCTGTTGATCACCCTCTTGTCTCTCTGATTCTGGTTCACCTTCAAAATCACCTTCAGATCCTTCTTCAAAATCTTCTTCAGACTCTTGCCCACTTTCAGAAACCTCTTCTGCATCGGAGTCTGCTTCTGTTGAATCTTCATCTTCAGTGGATTGATCACTTGAAGTTTCTTCTTCATCAAAATCTACCTCCTCTGGAATAGACTTTTTACCCTTAGAGTGGGATGGATTAGATTTTGTGATTTCTATATCTGGGATGGACTAGGTATCTTTCTTGCCAACAGTAAACTTGATCCTAGGACCTCTTCATGAAGAAGTGGGAACAATCACTGATTTATTTTTGTTGCGGAGTTCTTGCTGTTGGCGAGCTTCTGCTTCAGATTCTTCTCCTTCCGAGTCTGTTCTGAAACTCTTCATTTCATAACCATGCTTATGTAACCATTCTGCAGTGTTGGCTAGGATTGGTCTCAACCTCTCTCTTATGCTGGTAACTTCTTTCCTAGACCATTGAATTGCAGGCAATGGCCTTTTAGCAATTCCTTGTTCATCATAGACAACATTCATGATATCACCTGGATTTGTAAAGTCATCTGGTAGGTCAACAATATCAAGATCTATGATCTGCTAAACAATCAACCTGCAATAGTCCATTTTGCGAATGGCTTCTTCATCTCTGCAATCAGCCCAAATGTCCTCAAAACGGTACTTGTGATGATGACCCTTGCAATCTTTTTCTAACATCTCGGTAATCAAAATCAAACCTATACCTATAGGTCTTGATTGTCATGATTTGCATTTCAGCATAAACAAACTTAGCCTTTTGTGCAGTAGGGATAGTATATCGGGCAATGGTCAGTGGGAACTTGAATCCATGCTTGTGGTTGTTTCTTCATTCTTTTTGCACTGACATCAACTATCTGCAAGTTTCCCTGAGAACCCACTTATCCGAAGGATAATGTGGTAGCATGTAGGGACAACTAGTCTACCACCCTACTCTCAAGTAAGTAAACGTTGGGAATTGAAGGAATAGGCACCCAAATTTACTTACCACCTTATACGCCTCGTCAGATACTCTCCTTTCAAGAGCTGGATCGAAATTGAAAAGCAAAGGTGCAAAGAAAGCATCTGTGACCCGTCTGAAATGATGAAAGCTTTCCTTTAGCTCCAATTGATAGAAAAATCTATACACAGGTGCCATCATCCAATTCCCTTTTGTAGATAGACCTGGGAATTGTCTCATTACAACCGTTGCGTACACCAGGTAAGAAGTCATATAGAACTTCAATGTAGAAGGAGCATTGATCAACTGCTCATGTATTTCATCACTGATCTGTTTGCCCCAGTCAATATGCACCTTCTGTCTTCTAATGATCTTGATGTATTTATACATCCAATCATGAAAAGTGGATGATTCCGGCAAGCCTTTCACTCTGCTTAAAAATGTGATCATATCTTTGACGTCATCTTTGAAATCGCTTCGCAGGAGTCCCTTCGGCCATCTAGAAACAGACTGCCTAGGCTTCTTTAACCATTGAGTATTTATTAGGTTTTTAGCCTTATTGGGATCAGTGTCAAAGACCTCTTGTGCTTTTGATATAGAAATATCAATGTATTTCTCCATATGAGGAACCTTAAAAACAATGTCAAAGAAATTAGGGTCGAGTCTCAAAATTTCGTGCCCGAAAGAATCGATCACACTTCTACTTTCTCTGATGTAGTGAGACGCCACCTAAAGAACAAACTTTGTATTATGTGCAGCTGTAGGGAACATTGCCACCAAATGAAGGTTGTTGTGTACGATTGCTCTCATTGGATCAGGAAGAGGCTTCGTCTCTGTTTGCTTTGCAAAATCAACCAAGTCCTAATGACCAACCTCCGTGTCTTTTATCTCTTCCACCTTGGAGAACACTACGGTCGGCGGATAGACACCTTGATATTTGTACTTCATTTTTCCTTTTGATTTCGAAGAAGATGGAGGTTTACTGACAGTCATCAGAAACAATTGGAACTTTGATCAAGTTCTGACTTGAAGATCTTTGAAAAGAGACTGCAAGGTGTTGAGCCATAACAAACATTAGTCATTAGGAAACATGGGAATGCGCAAAATGAACAACAATGATGGGAAAGCATGGAGCGGATGACAAGGCATGCAAAAATGATGCGTAAAATGGAAAGAACAAGGTTCAGGAGTGAAATGGACAGAAATGAAGCTTGTCTGGAAAAATTTGGAAAAAGTGTAAGGGCACTAAAATTCAACACCCTTACATTTTGGAGATTTCAGTTTTGATGCAAGGGCACTAAATTTTAGCGCCCTTACACTTTTCAGAGTTAGAAAATATTTTGACATGTTCAACATGTCAGGGCGCTAAAATTTGGCGCTTCTGCATCTCTGGCATTTTTGGGTAAAACAGTTGTAGGGGTGCATGAAAACGGTGCTTGGGGTTGGCAAAGTGTTATTTTCTTGTAACATAGAATGCTTTGAAGACAATTTTTTTCTTCCTTTGGATAGAGCTACAATTCGTTTCATCACCATTGTAAAAATGTTCAAGAGATTTCTCAAAGAAACCCTCTTTCAAAATAAGAGATTTCTCAAAGTGATTGTGTTAAGACATGATTGCAAGGCGACAAAGAAGGAAGCTAACATAAAAAATGTTGGAGAGAAAAGCAAGAAGAATGCGTTGAAAACAAAATGCAAAATTTCCTTTGCGCGAGTGTAAGAGGAGAAAGCCACACAAAAACGCCATGGAAAGGATTCAAGCAATGAATACGCAAGACCAAAAACGCGAAGGAAGAGAAAGAAAAATGTGAATGGGGAAGAAGAAAACGCGTGGGGAGAAAAACGTAGGATAAAACACATGTAAATCTAAAACATAAACAAAAACAAATGAAGAATAAAGAGAAAACAGAGATAACAACTTACCAAGATGAAACGCAAAGATTGCTGGAGAGGGATGTCAAAAATCTCAAAAAACGTATTTGCAGTTTGAAGAAAATTCGCCCAGCATGAAGAGAGGAAGAACTAAGATCATAAACAATGAAAATGGTGAACTAAAACACTTTTAAGTGAAAGAGAAAATCGAAAACCTAACTCAAGTTGAGCAATAAATTTAGGCACGAAAAGTGGCATGATTGACGAAAAACGCAAAAATTATGAAGAAACGTGCCAGGGCCAAAAAAGTTTAAGTGTCAGGAAAAAGTGTAATAGCGCTAAAATTCAGCGCTATTACATTTTGGAAAAAAGTTCACTTTCATGCAGGGGCGCTAAAATTTAGCACCCCTGCACTTTTCATACTTAGCCAAATTTTGGCTTCAGAGCAGGAGTGCACTTTTTCAGTGCCACTGCATTTTTCGCAATTTGCTAAGTACGAACAATGAGACTTCGTGAAGGAGCTTGTTTCGAAGGTCTTCACGAGGCGAACATAGGGGGATGCTCAAATTGACTATTCGAGACTTTGAAATGCATTTCGAGGTAGCTTGAAAATCACTTCGTTATGCATACTTGAACTTCATGAATCCTAGGAAACATACAAGTTTCGTAGGGGGGGTATCCGTGGAACAAGTGCTGCTAGATTTCGTGATAACAAATGTGAAACTAATAACGTGTTTTATGCATGTTCAATTTTTAGTTAACTCTAGAATATGACGAGTCAATGAAAGAAAACATTTGGCTGCTATTTTATTTAAGAAAGAACAAAAATATAAACTAGCAATATTCCAAAGCATTTTAATTTATGAAATAAAACATTTCCTAAGCTAAAACTAAGAGTTGGGTTGGAAATATATTAATTACATAAAATGGAAGTACAAAATTGACAAAATAAGTTCAAAACTAAAAATAACAAAAAGAAAGGAACTTGGCACCAAAATACATAGTTCATTTCTCAAAACATGACCATGATTGAAAAAAAATGCATAATGTGTTATCATTTATTTCAAGAACTATCATCTAAGTCTTGTATTAGTGTCTAAAATACATATGCAAATTTATTTCAGGACTAGAAGTTGATTTATCTACACACTAGGATAGAAATAGGCAGTAATGCCAACAACAACAAGAGAAGTACATAAAGTATATATAAATGCTAAAATCATTTTTTTTATTCATAACAATATGCATTTATATTAAAATATCAAAAAGATTACAAGTTTGCCATAAAAGTTGTAGGGCACCACCCGTGCCAGAGACAAAGACAACACCCACCTGAGCCAAAACAACACCACCACCACCCGACCCAGACAACAAGCCGCTCTGCGGCGAGGAAACAAAACAAAATTTGGGGCTCAATAACAAAATGCCACCCACCAACCACCTATCACCTACCCAACATGCCGAGTTTACAAGAGACCACACAGAGAAGACAAAGGGACACTAACCCATATACCATTCGTAGTTGCAAAGGCACGAAGGTTTGGAACCACATCGTGACCAAAGGAGTGCTCCACTTTAAACACCTTTGAAAGATAGCTTGCACCAACCATCGCAACTTGCTTGTGCTCAACCAGAGCCATCCCTTTTATATCCAAGATGTATGGATAATACTTCACCACCTCCCCAGGTTTGTAGAAAGTCGAGAAGTCATGGGGCCGAGGGACTCCCATTCCCGAGATGGCCACTATGAGCACCTCCTCCAACTCAAATGTTGAAAATGTAGGTAATTATGTAGCTTTAAAACATGTAAAACTATGAGATTGTAGATCTAATTAAGTGTTCTTTGCTATAAATTCTTTGTATATGATTATGTGTTTAGATCAATTTTACCAATTGTAGAAGTAGACGAAAGATTGTAGAAGAATGAGACAAGAAGATAGAAGTGACACAACATATACATGGAGAAAACCCTTTCGGGAAAAAAATCCACCACCATAATCATTAGTGCTTGTATTATTTAACCTTAGAACAATATTACAATAACACTGTATCAATCCTTGATTGAGATGCTTCTTTTGTCTTCAAAAATTCCTCTTCACAACCTGCAATAAACTCTGATAAAACTCTCTTCAACTTGTTGCAATTAATAGAAAATAATGAGCATTGAAAACTCCAAGGAATTATCAATTGCAAGAGAACAAAGCTCCTCTCAAAAACCTACGCCTATTTTGTGCAAGTAGAGTTCCATCATGTAACATGAAGTCAAAACCAATGTCTCCTCAATTTAGGTGCCCCAAATTGAACTCCTGACTGATCATTGGTCAAGAAAATATCTTCCAAGCTTCTCAAAGTTGGCGCCCAAGAATGGGCCCCCTTAACCCAGCCTTGTAAATATCTTCTCATGCAAAAGGTGTTAACTCAAAGATTCCAACTTGGGCGCCCAAGGTGGGTCCAAGTCAATCTTTGCTAACAAATTCATATCTCTTCATCAATTCATGCAAACATTATGCATGATTGATCATCCCCACTTAGCTGAATGTATCCACCTATTATTTGTCATGCAACTCAAGTCAATTGAAGTCAACTAACATGCAACTACATGCAACTGAAGATAACTGAACCATAACTGAACTGAACTGAACTCCACTCGTGTAAATATCAATCCCTAACTTCTAGGATCTTTACATGCATTACTGAAGTGTTATCTATCCTCCAAACAGTTAATTGAACTCAAGGTGGGTTCCACCTTCCATGTGGGTGCCCCATGTGCTCCTATTTTGTAGGAGCTCTTCTTGGGCGTCCCCACATGTTCATATCATTTAGAAATAATTACAAATGTCAATTTACATGTTCATTTCATTCAAAATTAATCTCTTTCTAATCTTAATGTTGGGGAACACTTTCCAAGGAATTAGGAGATACATGAAATATTTTTAGGATTGCAATTAAATGGCATCCTATTCCCAACATCGACCAACCGGTTTGAATTGAAGAGCCTGTGCATTAGAGTCTCGACATCATTTTTGCACATCCTAACCTCCAACAAGACAATGAAGAACCAAGAGGAAATATGCATACCAACTCACTTGAATTCATTGTTCTAGATAAAGCCCTTCCCTAGAACCATTTTCACCATCGCCATAATGAAAGAATCATACTTCTTTAGAATTTGTTTCAAACGTTGCTTTGTGACCTCACCGCGAAAGGCCATCTCCTAGACTGAACTATCCAATTGGATAGGGGTGTCGACACCCATATTAGTCAAAGACTCTATAGACATTTTAACCACAAATTTTGAGCGCTCACCCATTGTGGTCAAACACCTTTGTTGCCAGCCAAAACACTCGATCACCACAATACGAGTTTCTGTCTGCAAATACAAACCACCACGCCACCAACACTACATAAAAAAAGTGATCACAAGAATGTGGAAATGAAACCACCACCAGACAGATATGGAAGGACTGTGGAGGCGAAGGTCACATCGAGAATAATTAGAGTGGCAAGAAGTCAAAGCCATATGTACCAAGTTTTCACTTATATCTCATGAAGACATTCAGTTTGCACGATTATGATCCACCTTTGGATCCCAAGGACGATCATGGTTGATAGCCCAGACATACAGAAAGTGGGCTTTGTAAAACTCCCTCAACTATCATGATTGCACTAATAGCGAGGCCCACAAAACAGAAAGATTAACCACATCTCCCAACACCCCAGCTATGTATCAGTACACCACAACTATGACGTCCAACATGACACAAATTGCAAATAATGAACCCCGTCCCATCACACCTAAGTGTGGGGAGAGCACCCACGCAACCACCCACAAATGCTAAAATCAATATTAAACTACTTAAATTAATAGAAATATTAAAATTAAAGAGGAGAGAGTAGAAAACCCTTGTGTAGTTATGTTTCTAGGAGAACCTATTAGCCAGGGACAAGAAAAATGGTCATGATTATTTAAGATATTGCCAAGAATGATCAAGCCTCTATTTTAACTTTTTGGTTTTCATGGGAAGTAAAAATAGAAAATTTCAAGAATTGAGTGTGTGCACTTAGCATATGTGCATCGAGGACTAAGAACACACTATCAAAAAGGATAAACTTTTTGGTCTACAGGAAGTTATACCCTAGTGTGTGTATTTGATAAATAGGAAATAAAAATACTAAAAAATATTGCCATATAAAATGGAAAATAAATTATAGAGAATATTGTAACATTATTAAAATAAAGAGGGAAAATTTTGATTAACAATATTACTAGCCAAACAATGAAGAAGAGAAAGGGAGCATAGAGATATCACAATGATGTTACAGTGATTGTTTTTTGTGCAAGCTTCAACAATGGAGTTGTGCAACAAGAGAGTCGAGAGGAGGAGAGAGTCCAATAGATTGTTATTTTCAAATAGTCATTTTGGGAAAGGAAGGAGATGAAGATGAAGAGTCAGATTTGAGTCCATAATAATTTTTAGGTGAAAAAGTGTTACAATAGACGATAAAAGGCAATTAGGCGAGAGAGACCAACATTTTAATTTTGAAATTTCTTAGGATACTAGCACATCATGTAGATGTCCACATATCATGTTGGAAACCTGGATAAGCTGCCAAAAATTTGGCATGTGGTCCTAGGTCAATAAGAAGAAATGGAATGTGATAAATAAATTTAGCAATTTTAGTGAGGAAAAGGTTGAGTCCAAAGCTTAGTGTACCCTAAAATATGCTAAGGGAGCATATCAAAGCAAGTAGAAATTGATGCATAAAAAAACAAATTATGTAATTTTTATACTTATAGATGGAAGCTCTTTATTTGGAAGAGCATGATTTTTGGATAGAGGTTCATAATGCCAAAAATTATATACCTTTATAAATTTACATTGTATTTTGCACTCACTTTGGTGTGTTAATATTCATTAGCTAAATGCTAATATGCTAGCACTCTTTGTTACATTTTTCTTAATCCTTGTATTGTTCCTAGCATATTGAGCCTTTTTTGGTCGAAGTTATATGGATTTAGTGCTACGTGTGGATATTTGCGTGACATACTAACAACTTGTGACAATTCATGTTCTAGTGACCATTATGAGTGTTTTACTCTTTTGTGTTAGGTTTAGCTCATGGAAGGTAACTATATTTGGTAGATTTTGGATGGTTATCCTCCTGCTTGGGTGGTATTTGAAATTAATTCAAAAGTATTCTCTAAATTCTCTCACAAGCTATCACTTGGAAAATACTCTCAAGCTTTACCAATAAAACTATCTTCATTACTAAAATTTGAAGCTCTTACTAGCGTCATTTGTATGTGAGGACTAGAAATCTTACTTTATACTCACAAAGGTGTGGTGGAAACTCAAACAAACACCATTGTTTCTCTTGGTTGCAAGTTAGAGGTGATTTTATTCTTGTTATTGTTGTTGTTCAATCTCTCCATTTTGTTTTTGATTTACCCCACTGGTATTTCTTGAGTGTTCTTAGTATCTTTGGCCTTGTCATTGTGTTCTCATAGTTTAGCATAATAGTATGATGACATTGTTGTTGTATTTATCATTTTTATTTTCAAAATATATTGAAAACTAGGCTACCATTGAGGTCAAAAGACCAATATAGGGATTTGATTGAGGAAACTCTTCAAACAACCACAAAACATTTTTCTTTTCATGTGTTACACTTTTGCATTGAAAAAGAGGTGTTAAGTTGATATGAACTACATTTTTAGCTTCCACTTGTATGGGACGACAATGCATCACACCATAGTTCATGTAAAACACTAACTTCCAAGGTAGAGAGCTCCACATTTTCCATCTAGGTTCTTTATTTTCTATATTTTTGTTTCTACATTTAATTTATGATTTCTATTTTTCAGTCTTTTGTAATTAACAACAATTCATTTCTTTAAGTGTTTTAGTTTAATTTTATAAGCACATTTCAATTTCAAAACAAAAACATGTAAAAGGGTTAATTAATATAATCTCACCAACAAATTAGAGTTAACCAAAAACCAAATCACTCTCAAAGAAAGCTTGTCTTTCTTTAGCAAAGTCAAATTTCCTTCACTATATTTTGGTGTACCCAATGTTTTGCACAAAACCTTAAAAATTTAAAAAACTATTTTTTAAATTATTCAAAAATTCAAGCTAACCTTCCATTAATTTCATCTTTCAAGGTTTTAGATTGTGCATTTTGAGATTGTTCATGAGTTTCACAACTCAATCCTCACATTCTAATAATGTAGTTCAACGAAGCATTCAAAAATTAAACATGTCTTCTCAAGGTATGACTACTCTAAGAATTGGTCTAGATTACACACAATCTACTTATGACCATTTTATGACAAGAACACCTTCTTCTACTATGATAAATGTACAATTTGACTCCCTATATTTTTATGTCCATTACATGGATGTTGATTTTGTTCATGAGACTACCTTGAAAGTCTTTTACAACGAACTACACAATCTTGATTAGCACTTAAATAATCTTCAAGAGTTTACGGTGAAATATAGTATTTCTAGTGAAGTAGTGCTTGTGGTTGAGGCCCTCCGAAGCATATTCACAAAATATATTGAGGGTCTCAAGTATCTCTGATTGACACACATTATCCAAAGCAATGTCCCTTCCCATACATCATTCCTCAAAGATCCCAATGATTCACATTCTAAACTCGAAGATCCTAATGATTCACATTTTAATACCATTGGAACACAATTACTATGTCTATGGCGGTTCCAACCGTGCATATGGTTTTTTAATGTGTGCCTTGTGTGTTGTTGCACCCTTAGTATATTCTTTCTTATTTTTAATAATATTTTCTTTGTAAAAAATCAATAAAACAAATGTTTTGGTTGCTTGAACATTGAAAGAGATAGGTATGTAAATTGGGATGATAATACAAATGTCAAAATAAAATTTAACTTTTAAATCTTATGGACAATATAACACATGTTTAAAAGACATTATTGCAAAGTAATAAATTTCATAAAAATCAAACAGAAAGAGAATACAAATATTTAAATATATAGTAAATTGTAAAATTAAGAATACTTCATATATTAAATGATCAAAATCAAAACATAAAAAATCATACTACATAAGCACTTTTTGTTACATGGAGCTTCTCCTCGAGTTAAACATTCATCACAATCAAGTTTTTTGAGTGCAACATCTGGACAACATAAAGATTGAGATCATGATCATGTCGTTGGTGCTTTGGTAGAAAGGATACCTCTTAATTCAAGAAGTTTTTAGCCTAAAGCTCCCATATCAAATAGTCTAAGAAATTTTTAACTTAAATCTCATACTCCCATATTGAAAAGTTCAAGAAAATTTTAACCTAAAAGTTATGTTTCGATGTCAAATAACTAAACAATTATATAGATTTTTGATATAACAACAAAAAGATAGAAACAATAGATCTTCACCATTAAGCAACTTAATAAGCAAGCTAGGTTAATAAAGGGGAATGGGAAAAAAAGGTAAATTTGTAAATTTAGAAAGTTTATTCCTTTCGTTTTATCCCTGTTTTAGAATCGATTCCTTAATTTTTACTGTCATATTTCTCTGTGCTTTTCTTTATTTTTGTTTACTTTTAAATGGTAATTGAAAATGCCGGATTAGGACCCACGTGCAATCACAAGAAAGCATATTCACAGAATCGCATATATGCGTGGTAGACACATTAACTTGTTCGTGATGTAAGCTTAAATATTGCTTAAAATTTATCGAGTAAGCCGCCTTTTAAATTTGTCATCTTCACAAGATTATTGGAGTACCTATGTGTATAAAATAAAGATTTGAAGTCATTTGAGCTCCAAATTAAATTCGAGGGGAAACTGGTTTGAACTGAGACATTTGATTCTGCAAACACTTTCGGTACATTTCGCTGGAATTCTTTTTAAGTAAAATAAAAGTTTGCAGGGAATTTTACCGGGCAATATTGAGGAATTTGCATTGGATTATTATGCTGTCTTAGTGACAAAGAAACGATGGGGTTTACTGCCACATTCAATATTTCTTTTCTTCTGATATCTTTTACTGCAAATTTGGTATTATTTAGATCCGTGAGAAAGAGAAGTGTTGATATTGAGAGTTGTTGAGGGGTTTTGGATTTGGGTTTGTTGCTGTGAACGGTAATTCTTGGAGAAGATTTTTCTTGGGGTTTAAAATGCAAAAGGATAGGGAAGGCAGTGCGGCTCCTGTATCATCGCCCTCTGCTCGGTCTCGCCATAGACGACAGCGAACTAGTGAGGTTAGTTGTTTAATTTTTGAATTGGTTTTTCCTTCTATCATATCTATTGTCTACACATTCTGTTCAACTGTTGAAACTTGGTTTATGAATTTAAGACATTTGGGGTCGTGTGCCCTAATGGAAGATGAACACTAACAGACGCTTTGTTTAACACCCATTTTGGTCTTATTGTGAATAAGGGCACCTACATCTCAAATTCCTTTGTTCGATATTGCTCTATTGGAATTTTCTCTAATTGAAATTTATGGATTTGAACACTCTTCCTCACAGTTTCTTTACAAAATTTATCCTCAAACTCTTTCGGCACATTTGCTCCATTGGAATTCGGGGGCATGGGTTCACCTGCATCTCAAACACTTTAACCCATTTTAGTGGATTTGGTTAGTTATTGAATGCTGTCTACCGCTCTTAGGTCCGAGGACTTCTTGTTGGGGTACTTGGATGCCGTAAATGTTTTTTTTGTTAAAAATAAGGGCGTTCGCATCCCAAACACTTTTGGCCTATTTTGCAAATCATAGCTTCAAATTTTCCTAAACATTTGTTCTAGTGAAATTTAGAACACTCACATCTTAGACACATTTTCCCCATTCTGTTGTATTTAGTTTTTACTTAGTGCTCCTGCTCTTGGGAAGGACCTCCAGGAAGATTTAGGGTACACATACTCACACATCTCTTGTCCGTTTTGCCGAATTTAGTTAGTTATACATTGCCCCGCTACGCCTATCAAGGAAATCTTCTCGGATGATTATCGGTAACTGCAAGTGATGATGTGACACATTTCTATTGGCTAGTATTGGATTCCAGTGGTATTCAAGATGCAAGGTTACTTGTCATGCTTTGTTTATAACGTAAAGAATAAATATTTTCTCAATGATGTTGAATGATTTATATAGTCTCTCTAGTTCTGCGTTTTTCTGGCATATTTAGGGAGAGACTTTCTATGCAACTCTGTTAGAAGATGGATTCAATTATCTATTCTGTGGGGTGAGAAAAGATGCTTAATAAAAAATAAGTATAAGGACAACTGCATTTCTAACATTTTCTGCCCACGTTGCTCTTTCTGAAAATAATAGAACCCACATTTCTGACACTCTCTTGCCATTCTGCCCCATTGAAATTAAGGGCATTCACATTTCAAACAATTTCTGCCCATGTGCTCTTATTAAAATTCAGGTACCTGCATCTAAAAGTCTTTCTGTCCGTTTTGCTTCTGAAAATACAGGGAACCAAAATCTCAAACAAGGACACCCATTTTCTGTCCATTAACCTCTAACTTAAAATTAAGGACGCACTTGCATTAACTTGCTTTATAAGAGAATGTGTGGCAATGTGTGTGGCTGGGGATGCTTTTCGCTGTTGCTATTAGTGTCCCTGATTATCTGGCTCCACAGGGAGTGCTATATTGCTACCATGGAACAAGGAAACCCTCATCAATGTTTGAGCTTCCCAAAGTTAGGTACAGCCTGATATCCGTGTCAGATATACCAGTAGGGCTGCTTTATAGTAAGATGATTTTTAACTGTTTGGAATTTGGACTGTTGTATGGATTGCTGGACCAACTGTGGCCTTCCCCATGGTAACAACATTTGGGGAAAAGAAAAGAAATCAGAAAAAACAAACTAATGAAACCTTGCTATGCAGAATAATGATGAAAAATCCTACTTATAACAAACATATGCTATTAATAATTGTAGTTCATTTTATTCAAATGTCAAGAAGAGTATTCTTGGATGTGAATTACAAATAGTGGAAGACTGCAAATGATGGAAACCACAAATATGAGTTGGGGTACTCATTTCTATGTCCTTGGGAACATTTCCATTGTTGTTTCTGAGATGCAGACAGTTCAAATCATATTTGATTTCGCCTCTTTCTGTGGAAGATTTCATTAATGTTTCCTGCAATATCTGTTACCGTTTCATGTTCTTTATTGCTGTTTCTGCTTTATCAGTTGTTGTTTATAGAAGTATACCCTAAATTTGTCTGTTTATTGACCCTAGCCATGCTTATTAAATTATTTCTGATACTGCTTTTCCTAAGATTCTATGTACCCATTTTCTTTTTCTTGCTGCAATATCAGCACATGCATATTTGAAGAGTCGTATTAGAAAGCCTTGTAGACCAAATTTCTAATTTCAGTTATTTTTAATGCTTTGAGATAAACTGTTAACTGTTGATAATAAGCTGTTGAATAGATGTATTACTGGAAGGCCCTAATATTGTGTTGAAATTTGTTTAGCCTTATTTTGCTTGTTCATTAATGTTATTTATTTCATTTGCATATTAGAGAGCTTGTCTTTCTCACAGTTTTAAGAAACTCTTTGACAGATAGCAGAGTCACCCAGAGCAAATGGAGTCCATTTGCTGGTGGATGATCGGAACAAGTACAAATCTATGCGAACTCGTATCTGGTCTTCAATCTGGATGATTGGGGGATTTATTCTTATTCTCTATATGGGCCATTTATACATTTGGGCAATGATTGTTGTTATTCAAATTGTTATGGCAAAGGAGCTTTTTAATTTGCTTAGGACTACCCATGAGGAGAGAGATCTTCCGGGCTTTAGACTGCTGAACTGGTACATGGTTGCTATCTCTTCAATTAACCTTCTTTGGTGAAAGGTCAAATTACAGTTTTGAAGTTCTCTGTTGAATCGTATAGAATTAGGCAATATATTTGCCATGTCTTTGACTTTTTAATGCATTTCACAGGTGTAAGATAAAAGACACGATTAGTGAACTTGCCATATGCATTTGCATTTTTAAAAAATTTGGGATAAATATTAACAAGGATTTTTTGGTGAGTTGTAACAAAAATGCTTGGCCATTTACTTTCAGGCACTTCTTTTTCACAGCAATGGTTTATGTGTATGGGCGTTTTCTCAGCAGGCAACTTGTCAACAGTGTATCTTCAGATAAATTTCTCTCACAAATTTTCAGTAACCTTATCAAGTATCACATGCTCACGTGCTATTTCATGTACATAGCAGGTAAATTTGTAAAATCTTCCACCAATTCTGCTTTGTCAAAGTGTAAAATAAAAGATGTGTGCTGTTCTGAAGTGATAGGGTAGGATTGATTATGTGATTAGTATGCAAATCTAATTAAGTTTATCAATGAATGTATGGTTGCTAATGCATTAAAGACTCATACCTTATCTCCTTATTTCTATTAATTTTTCTTCTTGAACGAATTCTTGGATTTGGATTTGCATAGACACTTCAGCAACCAATCTCTCTGAGTAGAAATTATAAGTTTTATCAGTTTTTTTAATAGGTAAAATTCATTACTACTTATAATGCATGGTGTTAAATTTTCATGATCAGATGTAAATGCACAGAAAATAAATCAAGAAACAGACAAGATAACACAGTATATACCCTGGGAAAACCCTCCTCTTGAGGGAGAAAAAACCCAGCAACAAAGATCTCTCTTATATTTGATGCAACAGTGGTAGATTTACAACATACAATAAGGTCTAACACAAGACCAGTAACAGATATCAAGCTCTAGATCACACCTGATAAAATAGAATGCAGATCTAATGATGTTTGCTTAGCACTGTGGTCTTCTACTCTCAGACTTTGACATCGCTTTACAGATTCGAACTGGTAAATTCTCAATTAAATCTGAAACCTGTTCGCACTTGTATGAGATCGCTGACCCAGAGAATGCGCACTCAGATTTCAGGTACATTCGCACTGATCTTTTGCATAGTTCTGAACTTTGACACGAGTTCAATTGATGGAGATGGTATATAGTCTCTTGTATACATCTAGAACCTGTTCGCCCTTGATAGAAATGAAGTCGAGCTTCTTTATTGTGTTCGCACTTGAATTATAGACAGGTTCGCATATGTTCACCAGCTGAGTTCGCACCCATTTAATCATGAATAAGCATCGGACTTTTGTATGTATCTAACTGTAGTGGATTTGCTTGGAATACAATGATGGATGAACAAATGAATATAAATACACATGCTTTAAGACCCTTCAAGTCGGCCTCAATATAGTTTGAATATCCTTTTACAAAGGTCGGCCTCAATTACATCTCTTCTAATAAGATAAGCATCAAATGCTTTTATGTCGGCCCATAAAAATAATAACAATAATAAATATAATTTGAATAGCCTATGGCTATCATTCAAATTTATTTTACACGAAGAGGCTGAGCTGGAAGGAGCTACTGAAGCTGCTATGACATTAACACTCCCTCTCAGCTAGGGAGAGAACTTCCAGCTGCAACAAATTATCTCCATATGAAGTTCATCTGCCACTGTTGCCTGCAATCAAATATAAAGAGAGATATATCACCTCAATGTGATATCAACCATCACATGGTTAAGTACTAGTGTTCATCACTTGCGTGATGGTGTCACCTCAACGTGACTTTCACCATGGCTCTCCCAAAGGGTGAAACACAAGTACAGAAAGATCATCACGGACTCTCTCACGTGATGTTGTCATGGAGTCACACACATGACATCCACCATGACTCTCTCAGAGGGTGGAAACAAGGGCTTTCACCTCAAATTCTTCGTCCTGAAGAAAATGCATTAACAAGGATTTCACCTCAAACTTCTCAGAGAAGAACTCATTAAACAAGGCTCAGCGATGCGAGACTCATACCGGTCGTGGATTCTCCACCATACCAAGCTTGTCCGAGTACCGAACTTTATCTGGCGAGAGGCTTGGTGAGAATATCGTCGTGCGCTCATCGCTAATGTACCTCAAGCGTTGACTATCGGGTACCATATCTCACGATATAGTGGTGCTTGATCTCAACATGCTTGGTTTTGTCACGATTGACGAAAGCTTCACACAACTCGATTATCACAATGAATAATCGTGGGCTCCATTGCTGGTCCAAACAAACTGCAAGGAGCTTACTGGCTCCTTACTTCTCGGTTGCCATGCAAGCGCAATATACTCACCTCTGTACTCAATGCTATAGAAGGCGCTTCCTGTTTGAAATCATAGCGTAACTAAAGCTAAAATGACCGAGGTGCTCTTCGATCATGACACGGCCCAATCAGATCGGTAATGCCAAGTGACTTCAAGTGCATCGAAGTATACTTCAACCCATATCCGGTATTGCCACGCAAGTATCTCGGGGATATGTTTAGCGCAACAAGATGTATCTGTCTCGGATCACACATAAACTGGCTAAGTGCACTCACTGCATAGCAAATATCAGGTCTAGTGTTAACTAGATACATCAAGGATCCAATCAGCTGTCTGTACAACGTAGGATCCACCAAATCTGAGCTAGCTGTAGCAAGATTACCATCTTCTTCAAGCTCAGCAGGCTCCCTCTAAATCTTCAGGCACTTGCATCAACCTTCTGACCTCTTCGTCCAAGATTGCCTGTAACACTTTGACTTAGATAAATGTTTTCCAGTGCACACCTTTGGTACTGAAGAGAGTTCAGAATAGTCCTTCTCGACCTCATCTTAGATCTCACTATTCTGAATAGGTTTGCGGAGCTGCCAATGACAAATCCAGAAGGCAATCTTGAGCAATTATGATCTCAGCAACTGAAGGGATCCTCTAAGGGTTTAGCACCTCGCCTTTCAATACAACAATCTTCACTTCTTCTCAATGAGTTACAAAACTCTCTTGATCCTTGCTTCAGAGATTGCAAAGAAAACTTCTGGAAGTGAGCTCCCTCTGGCCACCAGCTCAGTCCCAAGGCTGCTTGATTATTTCTTTGGTCGGCATGACTTCCTCACAAGATGCCTCAAGCTTTTCATCGCTAAGCAATCTCTCATCACCTTCTTGCTCCTAGAACATTGAACTGCAAGCATTTTAGAGAGAGATTACTGACAGTTTATAATTACCCAAAGAAATAACAAGACTGGAATCATACAAAGTTTACAATCACAGGTTATAACATGGACACATAAGATTTTATGCACAATGTTAGAACATGAATAAATAAATCAACCTGAAAGAGAAATATATATCATAAGATCAAACTAAAGGGATAAGGAAACTTATCTTTATATAACTCTTTCTTTCATCTTTTATTCCTCTCGAGAGTGCCAAACTCAGCACAACAAAAAAATAGTCTGCACAACTACAGATTTCTTGAATGCATTATGCGGTTAGCAAGTAGAACCAGCTCTCTCCAAGAGTCAAGGCTCTAACACAGTTCATGCATTAGAGAATGATATCAATGTGATCAACCTATCACAATCGAAAATGCAATTCTCTTTTTCATCTCAAAGTCACACTCAGAGATCTACATGATTAGCATGAAACAACTCACAAAGAATGGTGTCTCCAGAGGGTCTTTATCCCATTTGCTAAGCACTATTCAAGAGAAAAAAACATGATCTTACAATGCATACACAACCAGATAAGCGACATCAGATCTGCACAACTCTACAGACTGAAATTTTTGTCCTAGATTTCAAAACAAGAATGAACAGAATAAGATACTTATCTTGTTGAAATCATAATGCTTTTCGGATCATATCTGACCCAAGGTCAGATCCAATGTCCGAAAGGAGAAGCTAAAACAGCAGCGAGACCTCAGCTGTGTGATGTCTCTTAAGAGGTCTTACATCAGCAAGAGACATGACAAATACAGGACATTCTAATCTGCCCCTGAATTCTTCAAAAATCTTTCTGCTAGAGAGCACAAATCAAAAGAAATAACAATCTTTCTATTCTAATCACGCAAGATCCAAATAAATGGAATAACTCAGTAAGCAATAAATACTTATCTTTTGATGAAGACACGTTGCTTATGCACACAGATCAACACACAACCTTCACGGTTGAGCACAGGCCCATTATTGCCTTCACATGGCCATAACTTCATTGGAACTTCAGACCTGAAGTTATCCCTTGGTTGTAGTAAGCACAGCACAGATTATCCAACTCACGGTAGAAACCTAGGGACCTGTTAATTCATAACTGTGAATGAAATCTGAGAGCAATGACAGGTCAACTGTGAGACTTTTTCACAACACCAGCTACAGCAATGAACTTTTCTGTGAAGTGACAGTTGATAGGGGACTCAATATTGCATTAGCTTTAATGCCAAGCACACAGCCGCTTACTACCAACCATGTATCCTTTGCCAAGCATTCAAAAACTTATTACTGATGCCCACATATTCAGTCCTGTAGATAGACAGCTGACACAATGCCCATCGAACAACCAGCCTGAATACATTCCTCTGCTCTAGTTTGCAACCAAGAAGAGGTGTTCTCCACTAGACGTGTATTAGCTTCATCTAATAACAACTTCTGCAACAGCTCGATTTTTTTTTCCAGATATCAATTTCTAATTTTCATAACAAATCTGATCAGGATCATGCATAAATACGCTCTGATACCATGTTAAATTTTCATGATCAGATGTAAATGCACAGAAAATAAATCAAGAAACAGACAAGATAACACAGTATATACCCTGGGAAAACCCTCCTCTTGAGGGAGAAAAAACCCAGCAACAAAGATCTCTCTTATATTTGATGCAACAGTGGTAGATTTACAACATACAATAAGGTCTAACACAAGACCAGTAACAGATATCAAGCTCTAGATCACACCTGATAAAATAGAATGCAGATCTAATGATGTTTGCTTAGCACTGTGGTCTTCTACTCTCAGACTTTGACATCGCTTTACAGATTCGAACTGGTAAATTCTCAATTAAATCTGAAACCTGTTCGCACTTGTATGAGATCGCTGACCCAGAGAATGCGCACTCAGATTTCAGGTACATTCGCACTGATCTTTTGCATAGTTCTGAACTTTGACACGAGTTCAATTGATGGAGATGGTATATAGTCTCTTGTATACATCTAGAACCTGTTCGCCCTTGATAGAAATGAAGTCGAGCTTCTTTATTGTGTTCGCACTTGAATTATAGACAGGTTCGCATATGTTCACCAGCTGAGTTCGCACCCATTTAATCATGAATAAGCATCGGACTTTTGTATGTATCTAACTGTAGTGGATTTGCTTGGAATACAATGATGGATGAACAAATGAATATAAATACACATGCTTTAAGACCCTTCAAGTCGGCCTCAATATAGTTTGAATATCCTTTTACAAAGGTCGGCCTCAATTACATCTCTTCTAATAAGATAAGCATCAAATGCTTTTATGTCGGCCCATAAAAATAATAACAATAATAAATATAATTTGAATAGCCTATGGCTATCATTCAAATTTATTTTACACGAAGAGGCTGAGCTGGAAGGAGCTACCGAAGCTGCTATGACATTAACACATGGGATGTTGATGTTATCCTGAATTTCATGATTTTATCACTTTTGGTGGTGTAAATTATTCAGGGAAAAGATTAAATGACTTTAGACACTGTAAGCATGTTGTTGGACCAAAAACAACACTTCTAAGACTGATATTGATTTTCTAAATGCAAACTTCATTATAAACAAATAGGTTTCCTAAATAACTTGTGATGATTGGTTCTTTTCTTTTTGGAGCATTCTCAGATGTTCTCAAAAGAATCAAACAAGAGGGACATGTTAACAACACAGACATTTTAGTTGTTACATGATCTGAATGGTCATGAAATGCAAATTTTCCTAAAGGTTCTTGTGCAAATTTTGGAATGATTTGGAATAATCAACATGTTCAAAGGATTGAGTTGATAATTTTTTAGCACTTGCCAAATTATGAAAATTTTGACTTAGCCACAATTACATATTCTGATTGGGTGCTGCCTTTTTAAATATATTGATAGGTTAATAACTTTTTCTGTCTGTTGTATTTCCTTTGTTTGGTATACTTTTTACCTGGAAATGAAAAATTGCACTAGTATCAGGTGACAAGATTGAATGTTTCTTTTTATAAAATCAAAAGGCTAATTGCTTTTTTGCTCTGTACAGGTTTTGTCTGGTTTATTTTAACCTTGAAGAGCAAAATGTACAAGTACCAGTTTGGACAATATGCATGGACACACATGATTCTCTTCGTGGTGTTTGCCCAGTCATCTTTTACTGTAGGAAACATCTTTGAAGGCATTTTCTGGTAAGTTTTTGTGTTGTCCATATTTCTTTCTGTCAGAGGGTCAATCTTCTGCGAGTCACTAACAAGAAGCAACATATTACATACCATTTGAGGTTACAAATTAACTGAACTAGATATTCTTCAGAGTGAATTGAGAGTAATGTCTTAACTGGAAAGTGACTCTTTTCATTCTTTGTATTTCAAAACTTTAGAATTAGTTGTTTGGACTTTACAAACTTACAAAGATGTGGCGCCATAGGTCACATGGTCTGTAGCTTAGCTATACCCAGTCTTAGCCTCCATTTTAAAGAGAAGGTGAGAGTTACTTGGGTGCATGTAACTGGGAATGGAAATGGCCTGAAAAGTTATGGCCCGTATCATAGCAGCAAAAATCTTTTGGGGAAAAAATCGGCAAACCAAAAGTATAATATTTTTTGAAAAAATTGGGATAAAATGGGGAAAAAAATCGGATTTTAAAAAAACGTAAAAAATTGTAGAACAAGAGATAAAAACTTTTTTTTGAAATCAAAAGGCATTTCCATAGCATAGAGATATAGAGAGCAAATAAAATAAAGGGTTTAACTAATGAATTGTAGAAAATAAATTTTTGTAGTTTATATTCATATCGCTGCTTACATTGCATTGCACATCTTTCAAACTTGATGCATTACTTCACATTGCATAACTAATAACTAGATGCTGATAGATGACAAAATTTCAACTACAATATAGTTTTTACAAAGTCAACCTAAGCAGTTATGCACTTACTTCACATTGCATAACTAATAACTAGGAGCAGCTGCCAATTGCATTTGCTTGTCATGGTATTCCATGAGACCACATTTCTTTGAGGCATTTTTTCAAACAGTTCACTGCCTTGTCTATGCTACCACATTTTATCAAACAGCTCACTGCCTTGCTGCTATGGCTAAAAGCCTAAAACAGGTGTTTTCGAACAAGCTATGGATGCTTGGAAAAAATCTATGAAAGCATAATAGTAAACAATAGCATAGACAAGGCAGTGAACTGTTTGAAAAAAATGCCTCAAAGAAATGTGGCCTCACAATGATGGAATGCCATGACAATCCATAGCAAATTTGATTGTCATGGCATTCGTCATGGCATTCCATCACCATGAGACCACATTTCTTTGAGGAATTTTTTTTCAAATAGTTCACTGCCTTGTCTATGTTGGCCTTGCCGTTGCACCAACAGGTCGACCTGTCAATGCCCGATACAGGTGTCATATAAGATCCACGGGAGGCGGTTAAACCATGTCGTGAATCACGTGGTTAGTGTTGACCGAGGGGTGGAAGCGCCGAGCTTCCAACAATCCCCCCCCACTCCCCCGTGTGCGATCGTGAGATTCGAACCTGTGACCCGACTCTGATACCGATTGTTGGCCTTGCTGTTGCACCAAAAGGTTGACTTGTCAATACCCGATACAAGCGCCAGATAAGATCCACGAGAGGCGGTTAAACAATGTCATGTCAACACTGATTGAGGGGTGGAAGCGTAGAGCTTCCAACAGTCTATGCTACCACATTTTTCATACATGTCTACCAAAGCATTTTATCAAACAGTTCACTGCCTTGCTGCTATGGCTAAAAGCCTAAAACAGGTGCTTTCGAACAAGCTATGGATGCTTGGAAAAAATCTATCAAAGCATAATAGTAAGCAACAAGCTATGGTCTCATGGTTTTTTTTTTCGTGTGAAAATCAACATGATTTTATTCGTGCTTTTTTGCAGGTTTTAAACCTTTTTTTTGGTAATTTTGCAATTTGAAACATGAAAAAATCGTTGACCAAAAGTCAAAGAGTTTTTGAAAAAATCAGGGGAATAATCATCTAGCTTGCCGATTTTTTAAAATCGCAATTAATTGGGTTTTTTTGCAGATTTATGCTTGTATGGTCCATATATGATATGCTGATTGGTGTTTGAGATCTACTAGAAACCATGTTGATGTACTAAAAACATGTCCCAAAGCCAGAGCATGTTTTCCTGTTTCAGAGATGTTTGGTGCAATAGCCGAGTGAAATAATATAAGAATAAAAAATACTCCAACCTATTAAAATTTATACTAATTGTAACTAAACCTATTTGTTAAAAGCAAGAGATAAAAACACTTTGATGCAGGAGCATCCTGGGTGAACGAGTTATCCGCATCAACCAAAAAGATTTATAGTTGTTTATTTTACTTTTGGTTTTCTTTGGCTTTGTTTTGGCATTTCTCAGCATAAGGAACTGTGTTGTGCATTCAAACTGTCAATTTGAAGTTTTCGCCAAAACACCGTTTTAAGGCTCCATGGGTAGTTTTGAAAATTATTTCTAGAAAATCCATAAGGAATCAAGTAAAATCCTTTTGTAGGGACATTCTTGGAGGTACCATGTCGAATGTGCAAAAATAATCAAAGTTATATCTTTCACCGTTAGGGAGAAATTAACGCTGAAAATTTGTGTTTTTAATGCCAAAAGTGTGTTGCCAGTTTACAAAAAGTTTAAATTTTCAAAATTTATGAGGGCTGGAGCGAAATCGTTTTGCAGAGGACTTGAGGACATCATCCCAAGCCTACTCACCAATTTTCGGGTGAAATGAAGAACTTAGGATTTTTTTGCCTGTAGACACTCGAATTTGTCAATTCGCAAAATCAATCATGAGCAAATTTTATGAGTAAGATTGTTGGCATTAAAGATTTATTTTCATGTTATGATCACATTTATGAGAAAGGAAAATAAAATAATATCCAAAAACAAAAATCAATGCAGCCACAAATTAAAGTGTGTAGGGGGGAATAAAAAAGAATGGAGGCAAAAAGAAAAACAGAAGGAGAAAAATACTAAGAGTCATTGTCAGAAGGAGAAGTTGGAAGTTTTCAAAGACAAATAACAAGATCCTACGTAGGAAAAAAAAAGAAAGGGAAGTCCACCAAGTAGAGAAAGCTAATAGAAGAGAAAGATAGGTGTAGTAAAGGACAAGAGAAGAAATAAGGAGGGTCTGCGTAGCCAAAGAATTTTCAAGTGGTAAAAATTGCAGATGTAAATTAGAGGAAGTGGAAAAGAGATCACACCATGCCTGAGGGAAGATATATGCAAGTAAAGAGAATTAAAATGCAAAGAGGAAGATTGAGCCATAGTAGATGATGAATGAATAAAAGTGTGATTTGTAATTTGATTATTGAATTTGAATAAAGGAAAAATTGTTGATTGCAATCTTTGGGTAGATTGTTGCCTATTATAAATGCAAAATTGTGTGCGACTCTGTCGCAAGAGGAGTGTTTTGTATTGCGTCAAATGGTATTAGAGCTTGGGGTTTTGAGTGCATATGCCGATCGTTGAACGTGAGGAAGCTTATGCCAGGACCAGTCGGTAGAGTGGAAGAAAGAAGGTGGTAGAGAAGAAGCTCGTGTAGGTTGTTGTAGGTGTGTGAGGAGTCCTGACCAATGAGAGAACTTGAAGCCGCGAAGAATGTGAGTTGAGGTGAGATTGCAACATACAAGATGGGATGGGTCATGAGGAGACCCGCGAAAATATTGTTCTAGGAACAATATTGGGAGGAAGTAGAGAATGAGAAGTTCAAGAAGATGAGATAGATGGTCCGCCGTGAGGAAGTGAGAAAGATCGAAGCAAGGATTGAGAAATTTGGGAAGAATATTGGCAAAGGTGAGAGGACATTGGTGAAGAGGAGTAAGAAGAAGAAAGAGGACAGCGAAAACGAGTGTTGCAGCCCAAGAAGGAAAGAGGAAGATGTGAGAGTAGCCCCTATTGAAGAAGTTGCAGCGAGGACATGCCATGAGGAAAGCATGGAGAAAAGGGAAGAACAAAAGGAAGTGAGCAGCAGAGAGGTTGTAGTAGTAGAGCATGGCGAAGAAGATTTTTTGGCACAAATGTTGGTGATTGAAGTAGAATGGATGTCAAAGTTGCTTGTTGTAGCGAAGGGAGATGAACAAAAGGTTGCAATTGACGACGATGTGGAAGATAGCACAGTGAAATTCGATGATGCAGCTGTGAAAAAGAAAGAGGTAAATGTTGATTTTTAATTTGTTTCCAAAAGTGGAAGTAGAGGATGCAATTGCAAAATTATGTGTAGATGTTGCGTGGTTGTGTGTAGAAAGGGTAGAGGATGTTGCAAGTTGTTTTTGGTGGAGGTGGATAGTTAGAGGTGGAATGGATTCCACGAGTGAGAAGAGGAGAATAGAGGGTATTTGGTGGAGGAGGTCGGTCTATGGTGGACATGAGTCCACGAGGGGGAGAAGGAAGAGAGTGTAGTGTTGTCGAAGGGAGATGGCACGGTTTTGGAAGAAAATGAAGAAATAGCTTTGGTGCACTTGATACAATGATGGAGTTCGCTCAGATTGTTCACAATCTCAAAGAGCGATTCTATCATAACAATCTTTCTACCCGGTGTGTTTGATGGAGGAGCATCCTAGGTGAATGAGTTATCTGCATCAACCAAAAAAATTTGTAGTTGTTTATTTTATTTTTGGTTTGCTTCGACTTTGTTTTGACATCTCTTAGCATAAGGAACTGTGTTGTGCATTCAAACTGTCAATTTGAAGTTTTCGCCAAAACACCATTTTAAGGCTCCATGGGCAGTTTTGAAAATTATTTCTGGAAAATCCGAAGGAATCAAGTAAAATCCTTTTGTAGGGACTTTCTTGGAGGTACCATGTCGAATGTGCAAAAATAATCAAAGTTATATCTTTCACCGTTTGGGAGAAATTAACGCTGGAAATTTGTGTTTTTAACGTCGAAAGTGTGTTGCCGGTTTACAAAAAGTTTAAATTTTCATAATTTATGAGGGCTGGAGCGAAATCATTTTGTAGAGGACCTAAGGACATCGTTCCAAGCCTACTCGCCAATTTTCGGGTGAAATAGAGAACTTGGGATTTTTTTGCTTGTGGACACTCGAATTTGTCAATTCGCAAAATCAGTCATGTGCAAATTTCATGAGTAAGATTGTTGGCAATAAAGATTAATTTTCATGTTATGATCACGTTTATGAGAAGGGAAAATAAAATAATATCCAAAAAGAAAAATTAATGCAGCCACAAATTAGAGTGTGTGTTGGGGGGAATAAAAAAGAATGAAGGCAAAAAGAAAAACAAAAGGAGCAGAATACTAAGAGTCATTGCCAGAAGGAGAAGCTGGAAGTTTTCAAAGACAAATAACAAGATCCTATGCAGGAAAAAAAGAAAAGGGAAGTCCACCAAGTAGAGAAATAATTGCAGATTAGGAAGAGGCTGCACAAATAATAGAAGAGAAAGATAGATGTGGTAAAGGACAAGAGAAGAAATAAGGAGGGTCTGCGTAGCCAGAGAATTTTCAAGTGGTAAAAATTGCAGATGTAAATTAGAGGAAGTGGAAAAGATATCACACCATGCCTGAGGGAAGATATATGCAAAAGAGAATTAAAATGCAGAGAGGAAGACCGAGCCATAGTAGATGACAAATGAATAAAAGTGTGATTTGTAATCTGATTATTGAATTTGAATAAAAGAATTTTTTTGATTGCAATCTTTGGGCAGATTGTTGCTTATTGTAAATGCAAAATTGTGTGTAAGTTTGGTTGTGACAGCGAGAGGATTGTTTTGTATTGCGTCACACTCTTTACCTAATAAAATGCTGTTATAATCCTAAATAATCTTATTTGTTAATTATCAAAGCAAGAGAGAACTTCACGATCTTTTGAAGACAAAAGTTATGAAGGTCTTCTTAGGAAGATGTTTTGTAGCCTTTTTTATTTGAAGGGCCTGCATTATTGTTTTTCAATTGTGTGGGGTATTTTTTCATTTTGGGCAGATGAATTATCTTTTGTTTAACATATAGGTAGGCTAAGCTTGTTGTAACAGCAGCAATTTGGGTATTTGGAATACTTTTATCCCACAACCATCATGGCTCCCAAAGAAGATCCTGGGACTCCCATTACAGAAGTATTGCACCATTATTAGTGTAAAGAAAGGAGAAGGTACAAAATAGACAAGATAAAAATCTATATGGTGTCATATGTTTGGTTGTTTATTCCAGAGTGAAAGTCCTAGCTTTTTGTGGTTATGATGTGAAGATATGTCTTGCCTGAAGGTGATCTAAAAACCTGCCTTTCCAGGATGACCCCCTCATAAAAATATAAAAAAGGAATCTTTATTTAAAGATGACAAAGGTGGTCAAACTGAAATTGAAATTGAAACTACTACTTTGCAATCTTATGATATGGGTAATGTATATGTATTAATTGTATTGTTATTGAAATTGAAACTATTGCTTCCCAATCTTATGATATGGGTAGTGTATAGGTATTAATTGTATTGCTATCTTTCATCCAAGTGGGTACTTTGCAATTTGCATAAATGCACTGTTCAAAGAGGTGGTATAACCCAAAGAAGCATAAATCTGCGATTAAACCCGATTAATCGCGATTTTTAATAAATCTGCAGGCTGGACGATTTTTTCCCCGATTTTTTGAAAAAAACGTTGACTTAAGTCAACGATTTTTTGCAGGTTTAAAACGCGTTTAAAACGCGTTTTAATCTGGAGAAACCCCCGTTTTAAACCTGCCGACGACCTAACATTAGATTCACGCGGACATAAAAAGCCCTAAAAGTTGCCCAAAATTCGTATGTTGCTGGAAAACGCGGACGGAACAGAAAACGCGACGGACAGAGGCCGACTGGAACAAAAAAATCGACGCCCTTTCTTCATTTCTTCTTCAAAGTTCACACGCACGGGAGGTAGGCCTGAATTTTTATGCATTTTTACGCATTTTTCATGCATTTTCAAGAATTTTTCATGCATTTTCACGAATTTTTCACGAATTTTTTCCCTAAATCTTTAGAACTTTGAATAAAATTATAAATAATTCAATTTAGTATTGTTTAGGCCTTAGGGTTTTGAGTTAGATTTTGAATAACTGTATTTTTTTAATTTACTATAATTTTTTATATACAGTTTAATTTTTTCTAGTATAATATTTAATATTGAATTTGAAAATTAAAAAAAAATACTAATAATATTATATAGTATAATACTAAAAAATATTGTATTATTTTTAAATAAGTTTATTTATTTATTTTAATTTTTTATTATTATTTACTATTTTATATTTTAAAATTTTAAATAATATTGCTTTATTTTTATTTTAAAATTATTGTATAAAATATAATTTTAAAATGCAATTATTATTTTATAATAATCATGATTGTTATATTATTTTAAAAATATTTACCGTATTTTCAAATTACTATATTGTTATTTTCTAGTTAATTATTTTAAAAATATCATTAATTAATTTTAATTATAGGTTTACTTTGTACAAAGTCACAAACTATATTGTAATAGACATTTTGACAACTGTCACAATCTGATATTTATGCAGTTGTAGTATGTTTTGTGCAATGTAATCAGCGATATGAGTATAAGCAAAGAAAATCTATTTTCTATAATTCATGGATTGAACTCTATATTTTATTTGCTCTCAATGTCTGTATGCTATGGAAATGCCATTAAATTTAAAAAAAAATTACTTTCTCGACTGTTTTTCTTCAATTTTTTGCGTTTTTTGTATATCCCATTTTTTCGATTTTTCCCCGATTTATTCCGATTTTTCAAAAAATCGAACTTTGGTTTGCCGATTTATTCCCCAAACGATTTATGCTGCTATGGTATAACCAAAGAAGCATAAATCTGCGATTAAACCCGATTAATCGCGATTTTTAATAAATCTGCAGGCTGGACGATTTTTTCCCCGATTTTTTGAAAAAAACGTTGACTTAAGTCAACGATTTTTTGCAGGTTTTAAACGCGTTTAAAACGCGTTTTAATCTGGAGAAACCCCCGTTTTAAACCTGCCGACGACCTAACATTAGATTCACGCGGACATAAAAAGCCCTAAAAGTTGCCCGAAATTCGTATGTTGCTGGAAAACGCGGACGGAACAGAAAACGCGACGGACAGAGGCCGACTGGAACAAAAAAATCGACGCCCTTTCTTCATTTCTTCTTCAAAGTTCACACGCACGGGAGGTAGGCCTGAATTTTTATGCATTTTTACGCATTTTTCATGCATTTTCAAGAATTTTTCATGCATTTTCACGAATTTTTCACGAATTTTTTCCCTAAATCTTTAGAACTTTGAATAAAATTATAAATAATTTAATTTAGTATTGTTTAGGCCTTAGGGTTTTGAGTTAGATTTTGAATAACTGTATTTTTTTAATTTACTATAATTTTTTATATACAGTTTAATTTTTTTAGTATAATATTTAATATTGAATTTGAAAATTAAAAAAAAATACTAATAATATTATATAGTATAATACTAAAAAATATTGTATTATTTTTAAATAAGTTTATTTATTTATTTTAATTTTTTATTATTATTTACTATTTATATTTTAAAATTTTAAATAATATTGCTTTATTTTTATTTTAAAATTATTGTATAAAATATAATTTTAAAATGCAATTATTATTTTATAATAATCATGATTGTTATATTATTTTAAAAATATTTACCGTATTTTCAAATTACTATATTGTTATTTTCTAGTTAATTATTTTAAAAATATCATTAATTAATTTTAATTATAGGTTTACTTTGTACAAAGTCACAAACTATATTGTAATAGACATTTTGACAACTGTCACAATCTGATATTTATGCAGTTGTAGTATGTTTTGTGCAATGTAATCAGACTAATCACTGATCAGCGATATGAGTATAAGCAAAGAAAATCTATTTTCTATAATTCATGGATTGAACTCTATATTTTATTTGCTCTCAATGTCTGTATGCTATGGAAATGCCATTAAATTTAAAAAAAAATTACTTTCTGACTGTTTTTCTTCAATTTTTTGCAGTTTTTTGTATATCCGATTTTTTCCCGATTTTTTCCCGATTTATTCCCGATTTTTTCAAAAAATCCTGAACTTTTGGTTTGCCGATTTATTCCCCAAACGATTTATGCTGCTATGGTATAACCACAATTACCATTATTAGTTAATGTCAACAGTGGCAGTAAAATAGGTTATGTGATTACCCTTTTCTCATGCAGGAGAAATTTGTTTCTTTATTGTGGATAATAACAAATTTTATAGTTGACAAACCTTGAGCTAATTTGATTGGAGTAGTCAAGATATGAGATCCCCTTTATCATGGTGGATAAAGTGATCCTTGAAACAGATATTTGTTGAACATCAATGTTACTTGGCCTTTTTGGGCTGCAACTTTTTGAAGGTTTATAAATTTCAGAGTTAGTGATAAATAGCATCATTCAGGAGTATTGCATGAGAAGATGCAGGATTTTGACTACTCTGGTGCTGTGCAGGTCATTGTATATGCAACCCTGTATAAAGATTTGCAGGCTTGCTTGTCCAATAGTCTTATGAGTATATTTACTATGTGTCTCATGTTCATACAGCAAAGAAGGATATTATGAAATTTGATTGTGTTGTGCCTTGCATTGGACACAAGCCAAAGGTTAACTTACCAACATCAAGTGCATGCCTTGTCTCAGTTGCATGTAAAATCTTTTGATACATTCTATGCAAGTTCTTATGATCTACTGCAGAGGTAGCTTGATGTACATGTTGCTTTGTTCTGGTTACTAATGAAATGTAGGTTACTAGAGGGAGGGAGTTGTATTTGAAGACTTCTAAGATTCCAAAGTTAAAATTTTTGGATGATCCATTCTTGTGCGCCCTAGAAGGCTTGAACTTAACACTGAAGTTACTTGATCCATTTGTACCATCATAAACCAGTCTTTGGATAAAGAGGCTAGAAAGGACCTCTCTCTAAGAGCTCCATAGCATCAGAAGAAAAATCAGTTTTATTAATAAAAATTATTGAATCATCACGCATTATTCCAGTTCACGAGTAAGCCTGAATCCAAAGGCCACTAGACTTGCATGCATCCTGCTTGAGGCTGTCCTAAGGATCAAGGTCAAAAGCTTACGTGTTGACGCATGTATAAACCCAAGTACCTGATGCTGCAAACATTTTAATAAGACATGTATCCTAATGGAGGCCATTCTTGAGAATTGATGATAGAAGGTTTATATGCTTTCTTATAAACCCGCATATTGAGGCAAGAAGTTACTTGAACCATTCCTACCATCATAAACCAGTTTTTGAATAAAGAGGCCAGAAAGGACCTCTCTCTAAGAGCTCCATATAATCAGAAGAAAAATCAATTTTATTAATAAAAATTATTGAATCATCTCACATTATTCCTGCTCACGGGTAAGCCCGAATCCAAAGGCCATTAGACTTGCATGCATCCTGCTTGACGCTGTCCTAAGGATCAAGGCCAAAAGCTTACATGTTGGCTCATGTATAAGCCCAAGTACCTGATGCTGCAAACGTCTTAATAAGACATGTATCCTAATGGAGGCCTTTCTTGAGAATTGATGAATGAAGGTTTAAATGCTCACTTATAAACCCACATATTGAGGCAAGAAGTGTTATATGTCAGATTGAGGTCATCTTGGAGGATTAAGGGCAGAAGGGTTATTAATCAGATTGAGGTCATCTCGTAGGATTATATGTTGGTTTGTTGCAGCCCCATGGCCAAAAAGAGTCTTATATTTAGAAATTTAATTCTTGCAAACTGAAGCATAATTAAATATAATGTATAGTCAGATAGGCTGATTTTATTGGAATCCTAAATTAGTGAGTTCATGCTCTAACAAGAAAGTTATGAATGCGAAGATGATGGAGGCCGTTAGTAGGTTTGAAGTTGGTAATATTCATATTAATCCTAGTAGGTTTGTCTTTTTAGTTTTTAACATAGTTCCATGGAGTTTCCTAACGTGGGGACGGGGGGACCAAGGGCCTAAGTTGGGGACGGGGGGGGGGGGCGGGAACAATGGAGGGAGGGTGGTGGCAGGGCACTGAAATACATATAATACTTGAAAAAATAGTTATAAAAAGGTGTATAAGTATAAGAATTATACATCTTGGAGACAACTGGGAGTCCCCTAGACATCTTCCTCAAATTCCTAGCAGTCTCTTGGAGACGATGATGCTGGATAATACTTGAAAAAATAGTTATAAAAAGGTGTATAAGTATAAGAATTATACATCTTGGAGACAACCGGGAGTCCCCTAGACATCTTCCTCAAATTCCTAGCAGTCTCTTGGAGACGATGATGCTGGTGGTGGGATGGTGGTGCTGGTTGTGGGCTTATGGGGGACGTCCCCCCCAAGTATCCAAAGACAGAGACGTCTAGGAAACACAGGGTTTTTTGGGGGAGACACATCCTCGTGGAACATTGGTTTTTAATCAACATTTACTTTCAAATAATATACTGGTTGGTATTCTAAACTTGTTCATTGGTATCAATGAGTAGTTGACATGTACCAGTGATATGAAAATTTGATGTTCCATTGATCCAAATGATGTGAAACAATTAAATCAAAAATCAAAACATATGAATTTGGCTGCCAAGAGGTCCAAGACCAATGATATGATTTGACACATGCCAACACAAGCTCAAACATTGAAACAAATAGTGCACAAACACATTGCATATGAAAGAAGAGAACAAAATCCTACTTGTTTTCCGTCTCTATCCATGGGGCATAAAAAACATTCTTCTTGAGATGACAATGATAAAGGAAAGAATATTACACCAAGTTCAAGATTAGTAATATTTTGTTTTGGCCAAGACAGGTGATGATGATAAGCTTCCATTATTAGTTCTAATCTTGAAAGGAATCATTGTTTAGTGGGAGCCTGCAAATACTTGGAGTAAATTGAATTGAAAAAGAAATACTAGAAGCCTCTGGCCAAACGATAACACAAACAAACAGGTACAAGAAGAGTATTGGGTGCAAAATTAAATTCAAAACTGTTGACAAGATTCAAATACTTAAATTTGTTGATTCTCCTAAGCCCTACATTGGTGGATCTGTAATCATGGGCAACCCTAACACCTTCTCAAGTCCATCTCCTTAACGGTCATGTTAGGACCCATAAAACTAGACACAAACAAACAAGAGTACATAAAAACTCTTGAAATAGTTCAACTAAGGAAAAAAACTTACTTTAGAACATTTAAACCAAAAAGACACCAAGCACAACAATAACAAGAAGCCAAAATAACCATTTTGAATGAAAAACCAATATAGTAAGTGTCTATTGGAGGACTATAAAACATAAAACAACTATAAATAAAATAATGAAGACTTGCCAACTTGATTTGTGAGAACAAAAAGTCTGATAAGCTCACACTACATTAGCAAAACTCTTTCTTAGGATTGACTTGACAAACCAAAAGATAAATCAATTTATTGGTATTTAATTAGGAAATTAGAAATCCTAAAGAATTCAAAAAATAGAGGAAAAAGCTTGAAAACCAGCTATTAAGGTTACTTGAAAAACTAGCAAATGAACTCTCATCACGCCATCCAAATGATTAGTGAAGTTAGACTCAATCCACTTAGTGTAATGAATATTCGTTTCAAATTTATCTCTTGTGCATAAAAAGGACTGCAATGCAAGGAAGTAATTAGCAAATCTTTTCACCTTTATTAGCAAGTAAGTAATTAGCAAATCTTTTCAAATTTATCTCTTGTGCATAAAAAGGACTGCAATGGAAGGAAGTGATTAGCAAAAAGATCCTTAAACATTTGTGAAGGTGTGCATCATGCCGAACACTTTTATGTGATTGTAGATAAATTTGATAATGGTTTGCCCCCTCAATTCTACAACTTCAACCCATAAAAATATGCAAATGTCATCTAGAGATAAATTGAGAGTGTGTTGTGCATGGGATCCAAAATAAAGTGGGATACTTTCCATCAAAAGTCTTACAATGATCGCACAACTAGCATCATTGCCTTTTGAAAAAAAGTACCACATATTATGGCCCCACTTCAACAAACATCTCATGAAAGAGTGAAAAGTGCCTCTATTGGTTTGATTCTATTTGATGCATCCACACATTTTAGAAAAAAATTGTGCCAATCGTTAGATGCCACAAGGAAATTAATGAGAGTATAGTTTTTCCTATTTGTCCACCATTTGACATGATAGTGCACCTTGTCTTAGCCCACTTTTTGTGATGCTCAACAAGGATATTTCATATTTCTCAAATGTTGAATTGCTTCCATCAACATTTCATTTCTCAAAGTCTCATTTGAGGGGGCTTTGAACCCATTACCTATAAGTGTAATTACATGCATTCTTGATTAGTATGTAGACCTAGCAAAGATTAAATGGTAAGATAGAATAGAATAGAAAATTAGCAATGGCCTTTTTGGCCTACTCCTGAACATTCTTCTTTCATCCCACACTCTCTAAAGATGGATGCGCTCTAGGTGTAGTGTGAGGTGCAAAGAAGGCATTAATGTTGCTAGTGCTTGTGTTAGGTCTTTCTACAAGAAGGTGTAGATGAATCTAAAACATGCTATTATTTGTTTTATTTTGTGCACAAGAGTCAAGAGCCATTAAAGCTTGATGGGTGACATTTGTAGGGCATATTTTGCAAGTCTTGACATCATGCCTTGCGACCTTTAGTAAATGCCATTTGAAGTGACAAATGCCCCCAAAGCATTCAAGGCCATAAAAATTGCATTCGACTTTGTTTGAATTAGAGATGCCTTTACGATAGGTCCATGCAAAGTCCTTTTCTAGCACATGATTACCTAAAATTTGCAAAATAAAGAAAAAAATCAGTTGTTAGGGGTTACTTGAAAAATATAAAAAATATAAAGCCTAACCCTAGACACAAAAAAGGTTTACAAAAGCTCCCTAATTGTCTTAGAGTTAGTAAATTAAAAAATATCCTTTAACCAAAAAAAATTAAGGTTTAGGGTTTGGACCTATGTTCCACTAAGTTTTGGGTACAAGATGGTGCGGATAGGAGGATATGTTTTTAAGACAACTTTTCGAGGAGGCCATTTTGTGGGGGACAATGGGGGATAGAAATTAAAAAAATAGGGAAAATTTAAATATAAGAGATTTCACATATTCATATGGTAAAGCGTTCGCTATATTCATTATTTAAACATATTATGAAACATTGGACTTGAATTGAGAATTCACATGAGCCGATATACAAACAACATTTCAATGTTTAATCATTTGAGTTTTTGTTATCAATGTGCACATACAACAAAATGAAATGGTTGAAAGGCTACAACAACAAGATGACAAAATGTAGTCAATTAGATCATTTGTTGCTATGGCTTTGTCTCATCTTTGCCTAAGGCTAAATCAAAATTAGATTTTGCGTCTACGTCACTGCCAATGCGAGGGACTATCTCATCCAATGGAACCCCAACCAATCCCTCCATTTCCTCCTCATCAATTTGTGTGGCATCTTGAAGATCAACATCCCATCATGCAACTAGACTCTGTCAATCTTGAAGTCATAAGGCAATATGCATAGCCATTGACTTCTCCACTCGTTGAGAGGTAAGCCTATTCCTTTTGACTTATTGAATGAAGCTGTATGTGGAGCAAGTCCTCTTTGGAGTAGGGGTATTGATAACTTATGAAAGGAGGTGAGTGGCAAGCATTTTCAGCCCTCGTGTATCCTTGCCATGCCATGCCCACCATCCAATAGGGTCAAATAGAGCTAATGCAGCTCTATGCAGCTCTATACAGTCAGAGAAGGTAACTCTCAAGGCACAACGCACAAATTTGAAGACGAATACAAAGTATCAAACATTTGGGATGAAATTTGAGTGTATATAGACTGGTTAGACAATGTCCTGTTACCAGGGTTATTCTCTGTTTGGATTATCTTATGAGGTCCAATGCTTTGGCAAGGGTTGTCTGTTGCATATCCTGCTTTCAGTCCTCAACTTGGTATGACTGCATTATTACCCTGTCCACTTCTTCCCATAGATCTTTGGCCTTGGATGTTCATAAAATTTTTATTCTGTAAGAAACAGCACAGTGATGCCTCTGCAGATAGCTCCGAAAAACTCTCCTTTAACCTCAGCCATCTTCCAGATGACAATCAATCATCTGTGACCATTCAAGGATTGATACCACTGCAGTTTGTCCTCTGATTGGGAGTTGCTTTTTTTGTTTTGCTGTCTCTATTACCTTTTGTGGTTTCTCTATTTGAAGAGCAGCTCTTCTTATGTTCCAACTTTGGATGGTCAAACTCTTGCATCCATTTCTGTGTACACTTTTTGAGGGTTTTCCTTCTCTTAGAATTACATTCCAGTGTAAACTCCTGCATTTACTTTTGCTAGATGGAATACCCATTAAGACACTTCTTCCATTATTATTAAATTACTTTTGAGTCAGATTGACTTAGTTTAGTCAATTGTGACATTAATATAAGTTCATTCTTTCTTCTTCTGAAGTGTCCATAGTCTGGAGCAACAGCAGATGCCTGACCTTCTAGCCCTTGCTCCCTATTAATGAACATTTCCATGTTTTCTATCCTTGCTGATGCAAGAAGCATGCAGGGCACTTTATTATTGGTGTTGTTTTTTGGTAGAGTTGTATATGTTGCTTTTTAGTTTTGACTGAGATTTATATACTGTTGTATATCATACCGTCTGATTGGATGTGCACTTATTCTCAACTTCTCATTCTATTTGGTTGCAGGTTTCTATTGCCAGCTTCACTGATTGTCATCAATGACATTGCAGCATACTTTTTTGGGTTTTTCTTTGGACGAACACCTTTAATTAAACTTTCTCCAAAGAAGACTTGGGAGGGATTCATTGGAGCATCTGTGACAACTATAATCTCTGCTTTTCTGGTTGTCACTACAATCTTCTCTATTTTATATTTTATATTATGTTTTATATATTTTGTCAGATACAATTCCTACGTATGTAAAGGTCTTAGATAGCTACATTTTTCTGATTTTCATTAATAATTCACATAAATGGCTTGATAATGATCCTTACAGTTTTGGATTTTTTTCCTCCTTAATTTTAAAGAAAGTATTTGATTTTTTGAGATGAGAAATTTAAGGCCTCACTTGATAATACTTTAATCAAGGGCATTATGAGATTGTTTTAATAGAGGTTCAAGTTCATTTATCTCTAATGTAAATTTATCCTTGAATTGTCTTGTTTAGCTGGCAAATTTACTGGGACGTTTTCAGTGGTTGACATGCCCACGCAAGGTGAGGCCATCTTAGTGCACTGAAATATTCATCTATAGTTCATCTCTTACAAAATAGAAGTTTCTGTATTTTCTATCTGGTATAATGATATGGAATGCTTATAAATTCACTCAAATGAAAAAATACAGGATTTGTCGACTGGATGGTTATTATGTGATCCTGGTCCCATGTTCAAGCCAAAGCTCTACTCTTTCGACAGTTGGTTACCATTGTGGGTAATGCATTATTATGTGCTATCTCCTTTTCTCATGTATTCTTAACATTGTTCTACTTCTATTATAATAGAGAATATGGGGTTATTATCTTCCAAATGATGTGTTTCATACAGTATAGAGATTACTACTTAAGTGATAGTTGTTACAGTTTACTGGCTTTTTGTCCTCATCCATGCCCATTGTTTCTTTCTTGAAAATTTTTTAGTTACAGAATAGAGTATAAATAGACAGGTAAAGAGACAATTGACTTCAAACTCAGAGAGTGAAGAGCTTAGCTGACATTTCCAAATTTTCTTATTTCAGTAATTAATTTTATAGCTCTATATGTTTAGGTCTAACATAGATAGGGATGGGTATGCCATCTTGATGATCAAAGAATTAAGACAAATTTTCCTTTCCATAGAGAAACATGGTCTTTTACATGTTAGCGTTTTAATTTGCAGCTTTTGGTGCAACACAAAACAGAACAGATGTGCAGTAAAACTGCTCTTTAAATTAGAAGGGGAAGCTTCCTTTAAAATAAAAATTAATCTACTATGAACAATATGTACTTGCAAATTACAATTTTTACAATGTTTTTTTGAGGATTTCACATTCAGGTAGAATAAACTACTAATGTGTATCTTCATTGGGTTTGCCTAGTGTAAAAGGTTAAAATGCTTTTTCAGACACAAGGCAAAGGATTTTATGTTTTTGTTTAGAAAATAAATCATGAGACTAAACACTTGCACTATTTAGCTAAAAATAAAAACTTATCAATACAAGTACATAGAAGGATAAAATAGGTGAAAACATATATACGAGACGTTATAAATTAAACATGATAATTGCATTCAAAGCTATGACTATCGACCTAACACTTACAACAATACAAAGCTTTCAATATTTATTAAGTTTTCATTTATAAAAGCACGATAACAGAAGGTAGTAATTTAGAAGTGAAATAGACATGCTAAATTTTATTGAATGACAAATTTTAGATTTAACAATAACATTGTATACTCAATGAATAGCAACTTCAACAATAGTTGCGAGAATTATTATTATGGATTAAGTGCAAAAGTAACATTTATTTATATTGTTTACAAAACATTGCATGAACATAAAGGAAGGAAATTATTTTGTACTTCTAGCTTGAATAGCTTGATTGCATGAATGCAAGCTTCATTACAATTTAATTTTATCCACTAATTTTAATTCTAAGATATGTGATTGTTAGCTCAATTGATGATTAAAATTATTACAATTTATCTTTTAGAAGATAAAAAATAGACGGTCTAAAAATTAGCTAACTCCTCAAAAAGCTCCTTGTGCTGAAAATAGAAAACATTAAAAATAGTTTAGGCTATAAATAGCACCAGCGAAAAATAACAAGTCCCACTATATGCTCTTCTCTTTGAAAAAGGTGATTGGTAAAAATAGCAAAGGTTAAAAATAGACTTTGGATTGACTGATAAAGCTTTTCCTGTGTTTTGATCATAGTGAATATTTAAAACACTCTAAATTTTTTAGTCATGATGATATGCTAAGCAATTGAACTTGAGTATTCAGCCATGGCAATTTCATGCTTGGAAGCTGACCTCTTTATTGTTTTGGAGGAACTTTTTACTATGTTCTTTGCTAAAAAGTGTGTTGTACTTTATAGTTTTTTTTAACTCAAGGGCATTCTCTTAACCTTGGCTGCACTTTTTAAAAGATGACAAACATTTATAGCTAAGTTACCGGTTCGGGTACGAGAACCCGGTATGTGGGTACGGGCAAAATTTTTTTAGGGGTTTGGGTACGTATGGGTACGTGTGTATATATATATATATATATTAATAATTTAATATATTATAAATCTATATATATGTATTATATATACAAAAAAATAAGAGAAATATAGAGAATTGTAAAACTAAATCATTTCATAGTATGATACTTGATCATTGATCAATGCCAAATGCCAAAGATAAATATTAAATGCCAATTCTAACAGATCTTGCCAACAAGTTTTCCAGGTCTCAGGTCTCTTAACCAAAGGTATTTTTAGAAAAAAGATATTACATTTTGAATATTTGATTCTCAGCATTCTTTGTTTTTCATGGTTCTCCAAATTTCTATATTTATTTGAACTTCCTGAAAATTTTGTCAAATTATCATTTTTGGAATTGGTATTTAAGGGTCATTTAACCTAGTTCTTCTCTATTGCACTACTTATTCTGTCAAAATTCAAGGTTACTTATAGGCATTAACATGATCTGTCTCACTCTTTATTTCTGATTTTTTTAACTAATCAGATATATGCTGTTTCATCTATCCCTGTCAATATGCCACTAGATTCACCTCTAATGAGCCTAGAGATTCTCTTGTTATTCAGAATTTTTAGGTGAGCTTCTGCTTTGGATTTGAATGCAGAACTTTTGCACTTGACCGGATTAGAACAACATCCACAGAAATCTTCAAACCAGGGCTGCTTCAGCTTGAATGCTCCTCCTCTTCTGTTTATGCTAAAAACAGAGCTTCTGTGCAGCTCTTAGCAAATTAGAATTCCTGTATTCATTCACCCTCTGTGTTATACATCACAAAAGACTACTTCTGTGCAAAGCCACTAGCCTCATACTGCCACTCCAAACTTTTTGTGCAAACCAAGATTAATCTACCGCTCACAAAAGACTACTTCTGTGCAAAGCCACTAGCCATTTTAGGGTTAGGGGGAAATTTTTTTTAAAAAAAATGTTTTTTAATCATGTTTGGGCCCATTTTTTTTAATTGGCCCGTGGGGGGTTAATGTAGGTAGCAGATTCGCTTAGGGTTCGTGCACCCACGAACCCCGGCGAACCCACAGTGCTGGGCACGCACCCTGTGCGTACCCAGCACGAACCCACAGACGAACCCGAACCGGGTGCGTACCCGAACCGGGTTCGAGGCCTGTGGGTACGAATCCAGTAACTTAGATTTATAGAAAACACGCTTTATAATTTTTAAATGCCTCATACTAAGTCATCCAATGCCAAAAAGGTGTGCCTTTTTCCTTGCTGATTTTGCTGTCCAAGATGCGTATTATTCTCCATGGGGCGATTCGCTTTGTGCTGGTTTTCTTTTTCAGATGCTGACACAAACCTTATTTTATCTCCTCTTAAAAAATAAAAAGGTTTCACTTTGATTTTGGACAATTTCCTTGTGTTGAAATGTCAATGTTCAAAATGTTGACTTGGATTATTTGTTTTCTCTTTCTTGATTTGTCTTGATGTTGGCCTCAAACTTTCAAAACTGTTTTTGTTTGGTTTGGAAAGACGATAAAGCTTTGCTGGAAGTGGCGACTGATTTTTAATTTTTCATTTGGATCTACTTCATTCCTTTCCAATATCCACATCCCACATTCTAGTCACCATCAATCAAGAATTTACCACCATGGACAATCTACAAGCAATTGTTAATTCAAATTATTGGACTTTGACATGATGACATGTGATTTGACCGGAAATGACTTTCTTTATTTTTAGACCACAGGAATTGGGTAGCCCCCATATAAACTGCAGTGTGTTTGGTAAACTTTTTTCACATGATTGGTGATGGTGCGACACGCCCTCTAGTACCATGGGGGGAGGGCGAGGTGAGGGACTGGACCTTGTGACCCCTTGCCTGCAACATGATGCTTTAGCCAATCGAGCTAGGCCCCCTGCCCCAAAAATGACTATTTCTAACTTTGACTTGACACAAATGATTTTTTTGATGATAAATGTGTCATGTAATACAATCATCAAGATTCGGATTGGGTACAATAGTACACAAAGTTAATTCCTATATTGATTTAAGGAGCAACACAAGAATAAGTACTGGATATTTGATCTTGTTAATCTGTAAGAATTTTAGGTCTCCATTAATAAATGAGTTTTGATTGTTATGCAATTTCTTCTTAAGGAACGAACTTGTGATTGGGTCTTTTATTTGGCGATTTTTTGCCTATAGTAAACATTGAGTTTTCACAGTCCATGAGGTTAAGTTGAAGAGTTTTTGGAAAAGACTTTGTTAAATATTTGCATCCAAATAACATTTCAGATCACACTTCATGATCCATTAGTAGGATGAAAAACAAGTGACAAAGGAATTGCTAGAATAGTTCAATAAGTAAGCCCTTAGATACCAAGTGTGAGATTTTTTTTAGTTAGGTTAACACACGGACCGAAAAATAATAACAAAGAGAAATTAAGCTAAACTGAAGTTAAACATAAAATGCAAAACTGAAATAAGAATAAAATAAAAATAAATGAATTAAGAAGGATTTTTCCACATAAATTTTCCATAAACTCTTCAACTAAATTTTCTTGCCATTAATGGAGTGAATTGCAGTGGTTGAAATTTTAATCAAAAGATTCAAAACAGTATTGTTTGATTGTCACTAGATTAGTTCTTGTAACGAGGGTGTCTTCATGTTGCTTGATTAAAGTTTTCCTGAATTCTTGTAATGTCCCTGTTTTTGGTTACGTCAACATTGTAATTAGTTTCGGGTTTCGTGGTGATCGCCAAAGGGGTTGTTTTCATATTTCCGATGAGCTGTTGCATCCTAGCACCTTCAAATATCACTCCCGATGGGGTTCTGTATTTTCCGCATTTGAGTTCATTTTTGGTTTATGCTGGCTTTTGGTTTTTGAGAACAAGTAATTGTTGGTTGAATAGAGTTCACCACAACCTTTTGGAGGACGGAAACCCTCTTAAAGAAGATCAATTTTGGTGGTGAGATTATCCACCCTGACTGGGACTGGCGGAATCACTCAGATTTTGTATTGGGAATTCAATGATGGAGTTTTTGAGAAATTTGTGAAGTCTCATGCTAAGACAAGTATCAGCGGATTTTAGAGTTCGGGAAGGTTTGAAATGCGTTTACTGGAATGAATTAAATATTCTTACCAGTGCTACTATTACAGTCGTACTGTTCCTGGTGATTTAATGGGTATGTGATGATTCTAGAATTAGCCTCTGGAAATCAGAGGTAAGTTGATAATTTTAAGGTTTGTTAAGCCTTCACTTTGTAACCCAACTTCTATGCACCTAGCCACATTGTTTTTTGGAGTTGTAGAATGTACTAGAATCAAAAGAAGCTGCCGTGCCATTATAAAGAGATTCATTGTTAGAAATATAGGTGGCAGTTTAATATATTATTGAGAACCAATAGCTTCAGTTTTCCTATCAACTTACTCATGAAGGAGCCATCACACCATATTAAAGTATCGATAACAACTAAAAGGTGGGCAAAGGACTGACGTATGGGGTGTTGAATGTTGCCGTGGCATGGAATACTAAGAGTAGTTGATGCCATTTAATAGCTATCGCCCAATTTAATTCATTTGGAGTCGTTTCCATACTATAAGGGGACATGGAGGAGTTCATACTGGACATATGAATATGAATCGGGTTTAAAATGGACATTCCATTCTGAGGCAGGTCGGAATGTTTAATTGGAAGAGGGACACGTCAGTCAGTGCCTTAATACGCCAATTGATAATAAGGGAGCCGTAAAGGATTAAAATTCTAGAAACTCCTATTGCATCGCAATTTAAACATCTTCTGCCCTTTAATCGTCATCACTGGTTAGAAAGGCTCGGCGTGGAGAGTAATGGAATGTTGGACTGTTTATATGGAGCCGTGGGAATGCTAGAAGACATGCAGGTTTAAAAGTTTTTTCTGAATGCTGCCATTTATGGGTTTGGTGGGATTTATATACAAGGAGGCACATGGCCCAAAAACATTTAGCTGCTGAAGACAAGGACTGACGGGAAGAGTGAATTGAAAGTATATCGAATCATTTAAATCTAGATGCAGCCTATCCTTAAGCTATTGCAACTTTAGAGGTGGCGGAACTCTTATGAAGGCAATGGTAGTATTTAGGGTGACAGAGTGGATTAAAAGCATGGAGTATATATCAAGGCTGCAGAGTGAAGAATCTAGAAGACTGATATTCCTACACCAACATATGGAACCTGCAAGTAATACAGATTAGCAAACAGAATGGTAAAATAAAAAATGGCCATTGTGGAACATGTACATATACAAGGAGGCGCATGGCCCAAAAACATTTAGCTGCTGAAGACAAGAACTGACGGGAAGAGTGAATTGAAAGTATATCGAGTCATTTAAATCTAGATGCAGCCTATCCTTAAGCTATTGCAACTTCAGAGGTGGCGGAACTCTTATGAAGGCAATGGTAGTATTTAGGGTGACAGAGTAGATTAAAAGCATGGAGTATATATCAAGGCTGCAGAGTTAAGAAACTAGAAGACTGATATTCCTACACCAACATATGGAACCTGCAAGTAATACAGATTAGCAAACAGAATGGTTAAATAAATTATGGCCATTGTGGAACATATACATTATGTGAAAAGATTAATATCTGAAGTTATATGGTTGTAATTTCTAGGAAAAGTATTTTGAAAGTCAAGCATAATGTTGCAGACGTGTTAGTTGCTGATTATTGATTAAGGCTACATTTTTTGTATGTTAAATGAATGATAATCATATTAGAAATGAGACACATTGTTATGAAGATTACTTCCATTGTCCATCAAATAAATAGAACAAAAGCAAACTCAGACCAGGCAGTACAAACTGTTTGATGAAATGCCTATTCACATAAATTGGTGAAATTGAAAAAAGTGTCTTGTAATTTAGTCCGTGATATTTCATTGGTATCAGAGCTGATGATCTTGCCAACTGGTGGGTTTGGGTGCAATTTTTCAATAGCAGAAAATTTTGATGAGTTTTAAGTTTTTCAGTTGTAGGCATGGGATCAAAAGATATAAAGGTATTGGTTGAAATACTCTTGGATGTAGGTGGCAAACTTGGATATCTATCTCAACTATTCTCAACAATCTGTAAGAGGTAGAAGAGTGTTTGATCATACTGGAGCAGTCACCTTCTCTGGTGTTGCAAGCAGCCTTAATTCATATAGTGAATTCCTTAAGTCAGCATAAGTGGGTGAAACACATATTAAAGAGATAAGACTCATGGCCACTTAATGTTTGAGTGAAATCATCAGAATTTCAGCGCCTAAAGCTCCTTACGATGATAACACAATGAAAGAGATAATTCAGTTGTTTTGTGGATAGTTTCCAGGATATTAATGATATCACATCTGCTCATTTTTCTAGAAGGGTTGCCAAACTTGAAATTTTTGCAAAACTTAGATTTAATAACATTATGTGGACTTGGAAATGGATGATTTGATTCGCAAAATGTTTCACTTTTTCTTTGCTACAGTCTGAAAAGATCATTATGGTTTTGGTCATTAATGAAAGTGATGTGCCTCAATCACTTTTTTCTATCTTATTGGCTAACAAGAAGAAGGGTGATCATGGAATCCTATCAGTTGAACAAGAACTAGCTGAAAAGATAATTGTTCAGTGTGAGATGAAGCTGAAACCTTTCTTGGTTAATGAGGAACAGGTGGATGAAGAGGAGTTCTTTGCAGAACATTGGGATGGAGAAGGTACCTTGACACATGAGAAGTATATGATAGAGCCACAAGATGACCTCTCAAACATGCATGTAACTACAGTTGGACATAGAAAGCAATACAAAACAGCAGCATGGAGTGCAAGTTCAGATCAATCCGGTGGGGATTATAAGGCCTATGATGACATTGACAACACCTTTAGGAACTAGAAATCAGATTAGGAAACAGATTAGTTTCTTAATGCATGACCATGCCATTCAAAATGAAGTGTTGGAAAGTAGAATAATGAACTTGGAAAATTCCAAATTTGATGAAAAGTTTGGTGTAAATAAGGATGTTTCCTTTATGAAATCCGAATTGAGTAGAGTTAACAAGTTGTGGAGAAGAGATTTATCAATTGAACATGAGATTAGTGCTCATATAGAAAAGGAAGTTACAACAGAGGATGAAGTTCCTTCTGAAAATAGTGCTGTTCTAACTTCAAAACATGAATTATGCAAAGAGGATGCAATAAAGGTGGCTGATATTGAGAGGTGTGTTATTGAAGACAAATCAGAAAATTTATTATATGAAGTTGAGGTTGATCATTGGCCCAATGAGTCATGTGATTTGAAGAAACAGATGAAAGTTACTGAAGATATGATTGTTGCAGCCCTAACACGTTTTGACCACACACACAAGTTCATTGAAGATCTCTTTTGGAAGGCCCAAATGGAGAGGTGACAAAAAGGTATGGAATGAGGGTCTTCTCTTGCAGACTTGCAGGTAGTCAAAGAAACTTTAGGAACTATGAAATCAGATTTCTTGAGCTTACTTTCGACAGGGATCATTCCATCAAGCTTACAGAAAAAAATCTTGTTGCATCAAGAGAAAAAGAGCAAGAAGTAGATAAGCTCACCTTAGAGCTTAAATCTACTAAAGATTCTTTTGAGAGTACTCAAATGGCTCTTCAAGAAGCAGAAATCCAGCTAGCTAGCTATTGCAAAATAGTTTAAGTAGCAAGAAAATGAGGAAAGAGCTAAGGAAATCAAGCAAGTAATAGATGAGTTTGATAGGCTCTATGTTGATTTCGATTTAGAGCAAATTCCCAAGTTGGCAAGAGCAGAGTTGGAACAACAAGATGATTGGTTGGATCAAGAAAATAGATTTTTTTTTTTTCAGTTTACCAATAGTTATCTTTTTGAGTGGGATGCAGAGTCCACTTTTGATAATCCACTCTTTGTGATGGGGGATGAAACACTTCCCAATTTCAGTGTTATGGTTGGTGATGACCACAAGACATGGGATCCGGGTAAAATTCCTAGTTGTGAGGTAATGACTCAAGATTCGGGTTATGGACTTTTAGAATCTATTTTATGGATGGGCATCAGGCAAGATTGCAGATTTGAAGCTGCTGTCCATTTCTCAATAAGTCAACACTTGATTTCGGTTAATTGCATACATGTGGTTTGGTCAGTATGTCAAGCCAATGAGTGGAGTATTTTTCAGTGGAAGTTTAATACTGAAGATAGTCCAGTCATTGTAGAAGTCTTTTCTATCAATTCCATGCTCACCTATCCAATGCATACAAGAGTTTTTCATCATTGCAGCTGCTGTTCCAACATTATAATATTCCGATTTTGACAAAATTAGTTGATGAGCTGATTGATTTTTAGTACTTGTAGATTATATGGCAGCAAAGTGTGGAAGATTTATCAGATATGATTCAGTTATCCCTTATTTCCACGTTGGTGAGTAATGGTTGTGGCAATTCTTCCAGGTTGCTGGTCTGTGTATCTCTAGATGTTGCATTGGTGATTGTAGCCATTTGTGTAATTTGTTGTGCATGGGAAAGCCACTTTGGCACTCAAAAGTTGAGTGTTAATGAGATGCTATTAGTTTGTGACAGGGGAAGCATTTCTCAAACAACTAATTTCAAAGTTGATATTGTTCTCACTTGTTTAATCAACAGCTTATCAGGGATTCATCTATGTAATGTCCCCTATCTGTTGAGAGCACTTAAACCTGAATCTTGCATTCAAAGTTTTTCTCAAAGAGACATTAGAATGTTAGAGATCAATAAATTTCAGTGATGATAACCTTTAAGACCCGAGATGATATAAATATTTCATTCTTGTTAAAGGAGTATTTATTTCCTCCTGGTCACTCATTATGAATAATTCCTTTGTAATATATTTCATGAGTACATTAAATGTTAAACATCTCTCAAGATCTCATAGGTGGATTCTATTATACCATTTAATATCATAGTGAATAAACAAAGTCATTATTTATAAGGCTCAATAATTGTTGCAAGCATCATTATTGGATAATCGCAAATTATATATATATATATATATATATATATATATATATATATTCAATATGTATTAATTTCCAACTATCACTAAATTCTTAATTCATTTACCAAGCATTTATTTAATTGCCTTTGATTGAATTTCATTAACATGTATAATATTACCATTTCAAAATAATATTGTTAATAATTCATATGCATAAATATAAGCTACTAATTGATCCACATCTTGATTTCGTAATGTATTAACTGATTAATATTTTATTCCAAAAAGTACTTACTAAGATTTCATTATGAATTGAACTGATTATTATTTTATTTCATAAAATACTTATTAAGCCCCTTATCTACAACCTTATATATTCACTACACTAATCAGTGATATTCAGAAATACTTACCTTGTTTGTTGTTGTCTGCCCGTATTACTTCTCCAAGATATCACAGGTCTTACTTACTGCCCTGCGTCAGATTAAAGAAGATGTTGCTGGCAGTATATATACTTTATCTTCCCATCAATAGCTAGAAGACTTCTAGTGCCAGCGATTTAATATGTTCTTCCAGCCGCTGATGACCCTTTTGGTTTCCCTCCCCTACGATTGAATATTTTGTTCTCTTCTATTCCTGTCTGTTCTTCTGCGTGTAAATTTATTTCTCCATTATTCGTTATCCTCCCCTCATCTTTCGATTCTTATTTTCCTTATATCTATATATATGATATCACTTTATTTTGGAAGAGTCATAACCTTCCAATACCACCGCTGACTTTTATGATTTAGTTTTAATTTAAATATATTCCTTTCTTTAATCACGTCTCTTCATTAGGTAATGTTGCCTTCTATTTCCAAGTTTTGTCTTATAAAAATATATATTATTATTTTATATATTATATATATATATATATATATTATTTTGATATGATATTTTGTAAATATTTATATTGTTATATATTTGATAATTTTTATTATTATTTCTTCTTATAATTTCAATGTGAACTTGTATATTATATTTGGTGTATTGTATGGTATTGATAATTGTCAGATTTATTATTAATATTATATTTATAATTATAATATTATCAAATTATATTTAAATTGTAATTACTCGTGTTTGGATTTTCATAATTATTTGTATGTTATTATTTATGTCTTTAGATGCTTTATAGCTTAGTGTTACAATTTCGAGGGACATGACAATCTACATCATTTTTGGAACTTCATGATGGTTGATGTTTAGGACGATTCTCTCTTGTTGATCATAGCGTTTGTCTTGTTGCCTAGGATTCTGTTAGGCAGAGGGATTGTAGATGTGGACCTCACTGATGTGCCTTGGCAGGAGATTCTTCATGATATAGATTTCAATTCTCGCAGGTATTTTAATTCGAGTTTTGTTGATGACTACATTTTTTGGTGATAAGAGAGGTGAGCACATGGCATGATGAGTTGATAGTTTTTATCAGAGTGGCACAACAACAACTTGATGGTTTTTTTCTAGAGATTGAATTGGGACCTTGGGATCACATTTGGTTTTAGTTTGATTTAGTTAGGTGAGTTTGTGGTCATGTTGACATTGCTTGGGGACAATCCTTCTTTGGGAACAGCGCACTGTAGTGTCCTCGTTTTTGGTTACATCAACATCATAATTAGTTTTTGGGTTTCGTGGTGATCACTAGAGGGGTTGTTTGATATTTCCAATGAGTTGTTGCATCTTGACACCTTCATATATCACTCCTGATTGGGTTATGTATTTTTCGCATTTTTAGTTGGTTGTGCGGGAAATATTTATTAATTAAATAATTAATTTTTAAGTTGTCAAAAAATCATAAATAAAAAAAGGCAACTTAAATTAATTATTTTAATTGTGAGCAAAAGTGACTAAGGTGTTGGGAAAAAAGTTAATTAAATTATTGTCACTTTTGGGTGAAATAAAGATTAATTCTTTAAAAGAATTAAATTAAAAGTTATAAGGAGGATTTCAAGAAAAGGTGGTGAGGAGGTTACAAAAGAGGAAATAAAAGTAATTCTAGAGTTCATTTTTGGTTTATGCTGGTTTTTGGTTTTGGAGAACAAGTAATTGTTGGTTGAACAGAGTTAACCATGGCCTTTTAGAGGACAAATATTTGCTCCTTGCAAGATTTTGGCCATTTTGGCCTCATTGTAATCTCGCAAGAAATCTTGGCTAATTTGGCCTGCTGCATGTATCTTGGCCATTTTGGCCTATTTTTCAGTTTTTATGGCTTCATTTTGGTGGCTCTACATGATTTATTATCACTAGTTCGTGGAATCATTGAGCACATTGTATTCTTGTCATGTTTTGGAGGTTTCAACCGAACCACACTCTTCACCCTGAAACTTATTAACCAAGCACTTTCCAACTTGCAATTTCCTTTGGGAGGTCGCAATATAGAGTTTAAAGAGGCTTCAGACCTGCATGCCAACCGAAATCAATAGTTGCCTACCTATCTCCTTTCCATTGCCTTGTTGTTTCAAGAGGCTAAGCATCCACACGACCTACAAAGTTTAGCTTTTGTGACAGGTTGAAGGACTCCCTCCAAGTGGCCTGTGGATCACACTTCCCTTCAACACCCAAAACAAGCCGTGGTGCGGCCTCTACTCTTGGTGGCGCCACATCTCCAACACAACGCCATATGTTTTCTATGCTCATGGTCTTATATAGACCATAGGCGGCTTCTACATAGATCGACTTGCACAACATACCATTCACTAGGTGCCTTCATTTTTGCCCATGCTTTGTTGCTGATTGTTGCAAGGTGTGAAGATCTTTGTGCTGCTTGGTTGCTTCAAACGGCCCCTTGACTCAGGCTCAACCTGCCACCACAAGCGGCCCCTTTCACCACGCAGCCCTCAAGTGTACCCACTTCCCCCATGCGCCCTCTGCCAAAGGAGACTACTATTTTTATTTGTTGATCGAGCCTGTAAAGAATCTGTAGATTTAATTTAGGCTTCTGCAATCAATGTCTTGCATTGGCTAACAATTCGACTCATACACAAACACTTGCACATGGCTTTGAACCAGTCAAAGAATCCACCATCGGCTTCCATTAACGACTTTTATTGTAATCTAAAAGCATTCTTTGGGTTTTTGTCTTGGCAGCGTGGCATGAGACATTTTTTTTCTGCCAACATGTTGTAGTCAATGTAATGGTTCCACCATTGGTGGTATATTTGCCACTTTTTTGTCAATATCCCCATCCATCTGCTCCACTAAGCCTCCAACAAACACGAAGACACAGTAAAATTAGATCACACCTTCCACTTCTTCTCAATAATTCCATAACTTGGTGGTTTGCACTTTATTGTTACATTTAATGTCATTATTTTATGTGACTGTTAGTAGTTTCTAGTAACCACTAGGTTAGTGAATTAATTGCCAGTTGATTAAAGACTAATCATTAGGGGGAAGGGGGGGGTGGCGCTCTCTAAATCAAGGGGGGTAATCTAGGTGTTTCTGCTTTTTAGTTTGTTGGTTCATGTGATCATGTCTCACACTAAATCCCTTCCATTTGAGTATTCTTCGTAATCCTCCTAATAAATGGAAAATCAAATGTGGATATTGTGGAAAGAAAAGGCATACAATAGAAGAATGTTAGTTTCGTCGAATTGAGGAACTCGAGCAAGTTCTTCTTAGTCATGGTATTGCCTTACCTGATCCTCTAGTTTTAACACTTGTAGAAACATCATCCAGTCTCACTCAGACATCTTGTGAGACATCATCATTTGGGGATGAACAATGTAGTATGATGACTTTCATTGATATCTCATTACCCATATCACTTGTTGCTACATTTGAATCTGGTGTTGACTCATTCATGAGTTTTAACGATCCTTCGCATCAAGACTTTGCTATTCATTTCGGATCCACCACATTGGGATGCATATCTACTAAACATTAGCATCTTTGTTTGTAGAATCCCACCTTGCAGATTTGGATGACACTTTTGAGAGGACATTTGTCTTCTATTTGATGGCAACTTCGATGAAGTTGCATCAACATTGCCATTTTTGGATATTGCTCTTGCCTCACCTACATCAACTTCTATTGTGATAGATTGTGCAAAAATTCATGAGTTAATCATTTGCAACAGTATCAGATTCACATCGGTATAGTTATCACCATACAATCATGGTCTCTATTCTAGAATATTCTATGGTACCTAATCCATCTTATCAACATCTGTCACACATCAGCATTGGCTTGGAGATATTTGAGCATCATTCGAAAGCATTAGTGGCATCATTTCAGTCTTTGGATTATGTGCATAATTCAAAGACATTCACCTTACTTCCTGCATATTCCTATCTAGAATGAGAAGTCATATTGCACACATTTGTGATGTTGTTTCTTCCCAAAGCAGGAAATGTTGTTCAGTGTTCGTGGATCATCTTCAGTGTCCAGTGTCAAGCATTTACAAGCACTACAGGCATCATCTTGAGGGGAGGTTGCATGATTTTTCTTCTACTATCAGTTTTGGGAGGAAGTGTTTCCTCACCTATGGAGAGAACATTCATTGTACTTTGTGCTAGAAGTAGTCCTTGGGGGCTCATCAAGAGTCCATCTATCACTTATCTTGTTCACTTGTACATTTCATTTCATTGATCATTTCTCTTTTTGGAGAGGGGTTTTTATTTCCCACTGGGTTTTTCTCCTTTACTCCACTTTATGAGATATTTGTACATGAGTACCTAACATGGCCTAGTAACCGAGACTCATCATTAGTGCATACATTACTCCCTAAGTTGCACTAAAGTGGGTGAGCAAGTGTAAATAGTTTACTTAGCTTTAGTGTTAATTGACCTATTCACACCTAGCTTAAGTTTACTTAGGTTTCTTTTGCTTTTGTCTCACTTCACATGGTTGAGACATGTGTCCTCATGATTTGAGACATCTATTGACACTTGCTCACCCACTTGTCAAGTGAGCTCACAAGTGCCTCACCTTTAGAGTAGTAGTTAGAATTTCACTCCTGCGTTCACACTTCCTCATCCTTGCCTATATATGCAAGGGTTGATCATTGTATTATACACCCTTCATTTATATATTTGATAGACACACTATTGTGCATATTTTATTCACTTGTGGAATTTGTTTCATGCTCTCGATCTTGGCATTCTCCAACACAATGTGCCCACAAAAAGTCTCTTTAATGTGGCATGATGACCAAATTTGCAAAGACATCTGCATTCAGTCTTTCATATACATGTTAAATAGGAACGATTGGGCAAAAAAAAAAAACTCTTAACCCCCCAAACATTGAAAAAATCAGCATCAAGGGTTGGTGGCTAGGGGTGTATGTTTGTACACTTTAATATTATTATTTTTTTGGTCAAATATGCGAACCGAACCCAAATCAGTACCAGGATCTGTAACTTAGCTTTATTTCCACTTGGATGTTTTAGATTATCTATTCCCCTTTCAAAACCAGACACATTTTCACACAGGATAGCTGCAATTGCAGATGATTATATCTCTTAATCGGTAGAGACAAAAGAACTTCTAAGTTAAAGGTTGAGCATATTAAAATAATGTTTATTTATTTATTAATGCTCAATATTGTAAGATATTGTAAGATAGAGATAAGATCGTCTCCGATCTTATCTGGAGTTTCTTTTTAGAAACTTTCCAGTTTTGTAAATCTTGTAAACTATTTATTGAGCGCTCGTCATCAATTAATTTACCAATTACTTGCGTAATATGGTATCAGAGCCAATACGCTCAAAATTGAATTTTTAATTCAGAAAAATCTTTTCAAGATTTTTTCAGCTCTTGAATTAAAAATTTAATAAAATCTTCTTTGAAAATTTTCGAAGATTTTTGTGAGCTTAATT
>VDFB02347304.1:224794-241316 GCA_007258455.2 Sequoia sempervirens
CTTGAATTCATTGTTCTGGATAAAGCCCTTCCCTAGAACCATTTCCACCATCGCCATAATGAAAGAATCATATTTCTTTAGAATCTGTTTCAAATGTTGCTCCGTGACCTCGCCGCGAAAGGCCATCTCCTAGACTAAACTATCCAATTGGATAGGGGTGTCGACACCCATATTAGTTAAAGACTCTACAAACATTTTAACCACAAATTTTGAGCGCTCGCCCATTGTGGTCAAACACCTCCATTGCCAGCCAAAACACTCGATCACCACAATACGAGTTTTTGTTTGCAAATGCAAACCACCATGCCACCAACACTACCCAAAACAAGTGATCACAAGAATGTGGAAATGGAACCACCACCAGGCAGATATGGAAGGCTAGTGGAGGTGAAGGTCACATCGAGAATAATTAGAGTGGCAGGAAGTTAAAGCCATATGTACCAAGTTTGCACTTCTATCTCATGAAGACGCTCAGTTTGCACGATTATGACCCACCTCTGGATCCCAAGGACGATCATGGTTGATAGCCCAGACACACAGAAAGTGGGCTTTGTAAAACTCCCTCAACTATCATGATTGCACTGACAGCGAGGTCCACAAAATAGAAAGATTAACCACATCTCCCAACACCCTAGCTATGTATCAGTACACCGCAACTACGACGTCCAACATGGCACAAACTACAAACAATGAAACCCGTCCCATCACACCTAAGTGTGGGGAGAGCACCCACACAACCACCCACAAATGCTAAAATCAATATTAAACTACTTAAATTAATAGAAATATTAAAATTAAAGAGGAGAGAGTAGAAAACCCTTGTGTAGTTGTGTTTCTAGGAGAACCTATTAGCCAGGGACAAGAAAAATGGTCATGATTGTTTAAGATATTGCCAAGAATGATCAAGCCTCTATTTTAACTTTTTGGTTTTCATGGGAAGTCAAAATAGAAAATTTCAAGAATTGAGTGTGTGCACTTAGCCTATGTGCATTGAGGACTAAGAACACACTATCAAAAAGGATAAACTTCTTGGTCTACAGGAAGTTATACCCTAGTGTGTGTATTTGATAAATAGGAAATGAAAATACTAAAAAATATTGCCATATAAAATGGAAAATAAATTATAGAGAATATTGTAACACTATTAAAATAAAAAGGGAAAATTTTGATTAACAATATTACTAGCCAAACAATGAAGAAGAGAAAGGGAGCATAGAGATATCACAATGATGTTACAGTGATTGTTTTTTGTGCAAGCTTCAACAATGGAGTTATGCAACAAGAGAGCTAAGAGGAGGAGAGAAATAGATTGTTATTTTCAAATATTCATTTTGGGAAAGGAAGGAGATGAAGATGAAGAGTCAGATTTGAGTCCATAATAATTTTTAGGTGAAAATGTGTTACAATAGACGATAAAAGGCAACTAGGTGAGAGAGACCAACATTTTAATTTTGAAATTTCTTAGGATACTAGCACATCATGTAGATGTCCACAGATCATGTTGGAAACCTAGATAAGCTGCCAAAAATTTGGCATGTGGTCTTAGGTCAATAAGAAGAAATGGAATGTGATAAATAAATTTAGCAATTTTAGTGAGGAAAAGGTTGAGTCCAAAGCTTAGTGCACCATAAAATATGCTAAGGGAGCATATCAAAGCAAGTAGAAATTGATGTATAAAAAAATAATTATGTAATTTTTATACTTATAGATGGAAGCTCTTTATTTGGAAGAGCATGATTTTTGGATAGAGGTTCATAATGCCAAAAATTATATACCTTTATAAATTTACATTGTATTTTGCACTCACTTTGGTGTGTTAATTTTCATTAGCTAAATGCTAATATGCTAGCACTCTTTGTTACATTTTTCTTAATCCTTGTATTGTTCCTAGCATATTGAGCCTTTTTTGGTACAAGTTATCTGGATTTAGTGCTACATGTGGATATTTGCGCGACACACTAACAACTTGTGACAATTCATGTTCTAGTGACCATTATGAGTGTTCTACTCTTCTGTGCTAGGTTTAGCTCATGGAAGGTAACTATATTAGGTAGATTTTGAATGGTTATCCTCCTGCTTGGGTGTTATTTGAAATTAATTCAAAAGTACTCTCTAAATTCTCTCATAAGCTATCACTTGGAAAATACTCTCAAGCTTTACCATAAGCTATCACTTGGAAAATACTCTCAAGCTTTACCAATAAAACTATTTGCATTACTAAAATTTGAAGCTCTTACTAGCGTCATTTGTATGTGAGGACTGGAAATCTTACTTTATACTCACAAAGGTGTGGTGGAAACTCAAACAAACACCATTGTTCCTCTTGGTTGCAAGTTAGAGGTGATTTTATTCTTGTTATTGTTGTTGTTCAATCTCTCCATTTTGTTTTTGATTTACCCCACTGGTATTTCTCGAGTGTTCTTAGTATCTTTGGCCTTGTCATTGTGTTCTCATAGTTTAGCATAATAGTATGATGACATTGTTGTTATATTTATCATTTTTATTTTTAAAATATATTGAAAACTAGGCTACCATTGAGGTCAAAAGACCAATATAGGGATCTGATTGAGGAAACTCTTCAAACAACCACAAAACATTTTTCTTTTCATGTGTTACACTTTTTCATTGAAAAAGAGGTGTTAAGTTGATATGAACTACATTTTTAGCTTCCACTTGTATGGGATGACAATGCATCACACCATAGTTCATGTAAAACACTAACTTCCAAGGTAGTGAGCTCCACATTTTCCATCTAGGTTCTTTATTTTCTATATTTTTGTTTCTACATTTAATTTATGATTTCTATTTTTCAATCTTTTGTAATTAACAACAATTAATTTCTTTAAGTGTTTTAGTTTAATTTTATAAGCACATTTCAATTTCAAAACAAAAACATGTAAAAGGGTTAATTAATATAATCTCACCAACAAATTAGAGTTAACCAAAAACCAAATCACTCTCAAAGAAAGCTTGTCTTTCTTTAGCAAAGTCAAATTTCCTTCACTATATTTTGGTGTACCCAACGTTTTGCACAAAACCTTAAAACTTAAAAAAACTATTTTTTAAATTATTCAAAAATTCAAGCTAACCTTCCATTAAATTCATCTTTCGAGGTTTTAGATTATGCATTGTGAGATTGTTCATGAGTTTCACAACTCAATCCTCACATTCTAATAATGCAGTTCAACGAAGCATTCAAAAATTAAACATGTCTTCTCAAGGTATGACTACTCTAAGAATTGGTCTAGATTACACACAATCTACTTATGACCATTTTATCACAAGAACACCTTCTTCTACTATGATATATGTACAATTTGACTCCCTATCTTTTGTTGTCCATTACATGGATGTTGATTTTGTTCATGAGACTACCTTGAAAGTCTTTTACAACCAACTACACAATCTTGATTAGCACTTAAATAATTTTCAAGAGTTTACGGTGAAATATAGTATTTCTAGTGAAGTAGTGCTTGTGGTTGAGGCCCTCCGAAGCATATTCACAAAATATATTGAGGGTCTCAAGTATCTCTGAGGATTGACACACATTATCCAAAACAATGTCCCTTCCCATACATCAATCCTCAAAGATCCCAATGATTCACATTCTAAACTCGAAGATCCTAATGATTCACATTTTAATATCATTGGAACACAATTACTATGTCTATGGCGGTTCCAACCATGCATATGGTTTTTTAATGTGTGCCTTGTGTGTTGTTGCACTCTTAGTATATTCTTTCTTATTTTTAATAATATTTTCTTTGTAAAAAATCAACAAAACAAATGTTTTGGTTGCTTGAACATTGAAAGAGATAGGTATGTAAATTGGGATGATAATGCAAATGTCAAAATAAAATTTAACTTTTAAATTTTATGGACAATATAACACATGTTTAAAAGGCACTATTGCAAAGTAATAAATTTCATAAAAATCAAACTGAAAGAGAATAAAAATATTTAAATATATAGTAAATTGTAAAATAAAGAATACTTCATATATTAAATGATCAAAATCAAAACATAAAAAAATCATACTACATAAGCACTTTTTGTTACATGTAGCTTCTCCTCGAGTTAAACATTCATCACAATCAAGTTTTCTGAGTGCAACCTCTGGACAACATAAAGATTGAGATCATGATCATGTCGTTGGTGCTTTGGTAGAAAGGATACCTCTTAATTCAAGAAGTTTTTAGCCTAAAGCTCCCACATCGAATAGTCTAAGAAATTTTTAACTTAAATCTCATACTCCCATATTGAAAAGTTCAAGAAAATTTTAACCTAAAAATTATGTTTCAATGTCAAATAACTAAACAATTATATAGATTTTTGATATAACAACAAAAAGATAGAAACAATAGATCTTCACCATTAAGCAACTTAATAAGCAAGCTAGGTTAATAAAGGGGAATGGGAAAAAAAGGTAAATTTGTAAATTTAGATAGTTTATTCCTTTCGTTTTATCCCTGTTTTAGGATCGATTCCTTAATTTTTACTTTTATATTTCTCCGTGCTTTTCTTAATTTTTGTTTACTTTTAAATGGTAATTGAAAATGCCAGATTAGGACCCACGTGCAATCACCAGAAAGCATATTCACATAATCGCATATATGCGGGGTAGACACATTAACTTGTTCGTGATGTAAGCTTAAAATATTGCTTAAAATTTATCGAGGAAGACGCCTTTTAAATTTGTCATCTTCACAAGATTATTGGAGTACCTATATGTATAAAATAAAGATTTGAAGTCATTTGAGCTCCAAATTAAATTCGAGGGGAAACTGGTTTGAACTGAGACATTTGATTCTTCAAACACTTTCGGTACATTTCGCTGGAATTCTTTTTAAGTAAAATAAAAGTTTGCAGGGAATTTTACCGGGCAATATTGAGGAATTTGCATTGGATTATTATGCTGTCTTAGTGACAAAGAAACGATGGGGTTTACTGCCACATTCAATATTTCTATTCTTCTGATATCTTTTACTGCAAATTTGGTATTATTTAGATCAGTGAGAAAGAGAAGTGTTGATATTGAGAGTTGTTGAGGGGTTTTGGATTTGGGTTTGTTGCTGTGAACGGTAATTCTTGGAGAAGATTTTTCTTGGGGTTTAAAATGCAAAAGGATAGGGAAGGCAGTGCGGCTCCTGTATCATCGCCCTCTGCTCGGTCTCGCCATAGACGACAGCGAACTAGTGAGGTTAGTTGTTTAATTTTTGAATTTGTTTTTCCTTCTATCATATCTATTGTCTACACATTCTTTGTTCAACTGTTGAAACCTGGTTTATGAATTTAAGGCATTTGGGGTCGTGTGCCCTAACGGAAGATGAACACTAACAGACGCATTGTTTAACACCCATTTTGGTCTTATTGTGAATAAGGGCACCTACATCTCAAATTCCTTTTTTCGATATTGCTCTATTGGAATTTTCTCTAATTGAAATTTATGGATTTGAACACTCTTCCTCACAGTTACTTTACAAAATTTTATCCTCAAACTCTTTCGGCACATTTGCTCCATTGGAATTCGGGGGCGTGGGTTCACCTGCATCTCAAACACTTTAACCCATTTTAGTGGATTTGGTTAGTTATTGAATGCTGTCTACCGCTCTTAGGTCCGAGGACTTCTTGTTGGGGTACTTGGATGCCGTAAATGTTTTTTTTGTTAAAAATAAGGGTGTTCGCATCCCAAACACTTTTGGCCTATTTTGCAAATCATAGCTTCAAATTTTCCTTCACATTTGTTCTAGTGAAATTTAGAACACTCACATCTTAGACACATTTTCCCCATTCTGTTGTATTTAGTTTTTACTTAGTGCTCCTGCTCTTGGGAAGGACCTCCAGGAAGATTTAGGGTACACATACTCACACATCTCTTGTCCGTTTTGCCGAATTTAGTTAGTTATACATTGCCCCGCAGCGCCTCTCAAGGAAATCTTCTCGGATGATTATCGGTAACTGCAAGTGATGATGTGACACATTTCTATTGGCTAGTATTGGATTCCAGTGGTATTCAAGATGCAAGGTTACTTGTCATGCTTTGTTTATAACGTAAAGAATAAATATTTTCTCAATGGTGTTGATGATTTATATAGTCTCTCTAGTTCTGCGTTTTTCTGGCATATTTAGGGAGAGACTTTCTATGCAACTCTGTTAGAAGATGGATTCAATGATCTATTCTGTGGGGTGATAAAAGATGCTTAATAAAAAATAAGTATAAGGACAACTGCATTTCTAACATTTTCTGCCCACGTTGCTCTTTCTAAAAATAATAGAACCCACATTTCTGACACTCTCTTGCCATTCTGCCCCATTGAAATTAAGGGCATTCACATTTCAAACAATTTCTGCCCATGTGCTCTTATTAAAATTCAGGCACCTGCATCTGAAAGTCTTTCTGTCCGTTTTGCTTCTGAAAATACAGGGAACCAAAATCTCAAACAAGGACACCCATTTTCTGTCCATTAACCTCTAACTTAAAATTAAGGACGCACTTGCATTAACTTGCTTTATAAGAGAATGTGTGGCAATGTGTGTGGCTGGGGATTCTTTTCGCTGTTGCTATTAGTGTCCCTGATTATCTGGCTCCACAGGGAGTGCTATATTGCTACCATGGAACAAGGAAACCCTCATCAATGTTTGAGCTTCCCAAAGTTAGGTACAGCCTAATATCCGTGTCAGATATACCAGCAGGGGTGCTTTATAGTAAGATGATTTTTAACTGTTTGGAATTTGGACTGTTGTATGGATTGCTGGACCAACTGTGGCCTTCCCCATGGTAACAACATTTGGGGAAAAGAAAAGAAATCAGAAAAAACAAACTAATGAAACCTTGCTATGCAGAATAATGATGAAAAATCCTACTTATAACAAACATATGCTATTAATAATTGTAGTTCATTTTATTCAAATGTCAAGAAGAGTATTCTTGGATGTGAATTACAAATAGTGCAAGACTGCAAATGATGGAAACCACAACTATGAGTTGGGGTACTCATTTCTATGTCCTTGGGAACATTTCCATTGTTGTTTCTGAGGTGCAGACAGTTAAAATCATATTTGATTTCGCCTCTTTCTGTGGAAGATTTCATTAATGTTTCCTGCAATATCTGTTACCGTTTCATGTTCTTTATTGCTGTTTCTGCTTTATCAGTTGTTGTTTATAGAAGTATACCCTAAATTTGTCTGTTTATTGACCCTAGCCATGCTTATTAAATTATTTCTGATACTGCTTTTCCTAAGATTCTATGTACCCGTTTTCTTTTTCTTGCTGCAATATCAGCACATGCATATTTGAAGAGTCGTATTAGAAAGCCTTGTAGACCAAATTTCTAATTTCAGTTATTTTTAATGCTTTGAGATAAACTGGTAACTGTTGATAATAAGCTGTTGAATAGATGTATTACTGGAAGGCCCTAATATTGTGTTGAAATTTGTTTATCCTTATTTTGCTTGTTCATTAATGTTATTTATTTCATTTGCATATTAGAGAGCTTGTCTTTCTCACAGTTTTAAGAAACTCTTTGACAGATAGCAGAGTCACCCAGAGCAAATGGAGTCCATTTGCTGGTGGATGATCGGAACAAGTACAAATCTATGCGAACTCGTATCTGGTCTTCAATCTGGATGATTGGGGGATTTATTCTTATTCTCTATATGGGCCATTTATACATTTGGGCAATGATTGTTGTTATTCAAATTGTTATGGCAAAAGAGCTTTTTAATTTGCTTAGGACTACCCATGAGGAGAGAGATCTTCCGGGCTTTAGACTGCTGAACTGGTACATGGTTGCTATCTCTTCAATTAACCTTCTTTGGTGAAAGGTCAAATTACAGTTTTGAAGTTCTCTGTTGAATCGTATAGAATTAGGCAATATATTTGCCATGTCTTTGACTTTTGAATGCATTTCACAGGTGTAAGATAAAAGACACGATTAGTGAACTTGCCATATGCATTTGCATTTTTTAAAAATTTGGGATTACTATTAACAAGGATTTTTTGGTGAGTTGTAACAAAAATGCTTGGCCATTTACTTTCAGGCACTTCTTTTTCACAGCAATGGTTTATGTGTATGGGCGTTTTCTCAGCAGGCAACTTGTCAACAGTGTATCTTCAGATAAATTTCTCTCACAAATTTTCAGTAACCTTATCAAGTATCACATGCTCACGTGCTATTTCATGTACATAGCAGGTAAATTTGTAAAATCTTTCACCAATTCTGCTTTGTCAAAGTGTAAAATAAAAGATGTGTGCTGTTCTGAAGTGATAGGGTAGGATTGATTATGTGATTAGTATGCAAATCTAATTAAGTTTATCAATGAATGTATGGTTGCTAATGCATTAGAGACTCATACCTTATCTCCTTATTTCTATTAATTTTTCTTCCTGAACGAATTCTTGGATTTGGATTTGCATAGACACTTCAGCATCCAATCTCTCTGAGTAGAAATTATAAGTTTTATCAGTTTTTTTAATAGGTAAAATTCATTACTACTTATAATGCATGGGATGTTGATGTTATCCTGAATTTCATGATTTTATCACTTTTGGTGGTGTAAATTATTCAGGGAAAAGATTAAATGACTTTAGACACTGTAAGCATGTTGTTGGACCAAAAACAACACTTCTAAGACTGATATTGATTTTCTAAATGCAAACTTCATTATAAACAAATAGGTTTCCTAAATAACTTGTGATGATTGGTTCTTTTCTTTTTGGAGTATTCTCAGATGTTCTCAAAAGAATCAAACAAGAGGGACATGTTAACAACACAGACATTTTAGTTGTTACATGATCTGAATGGTCATGAAACACAAATTTTCCTAAAGGTTCTTGTGCAAATTTTGGAATGATTTGGAATAATCAACATGTTCAAAGGATTGAGTTGATAATTTTTTAGCACTTGCCAAATTATGAAAATTTTGACTTAGCCACAATTACATATTCTGATTGGGTGCTGCCTTTTTAAATATATTGATAGGTTAATAACTTTTTCTGTCTGTTGTATTTCCTTTGTTTGGTATACTTTTTACCTGGAAATGAAAAATTGCACTAGTATCAGGTGACAAGATTGAATGTTTCTTTTTATAAAATCAACAAGCTAATTGCTTTTTTGCTCTGTACAGGTTTTGTCTGGTTTATTTTAACCTTGAAGAGTAAAATGTACAAGTACCAGTTTGGACAATATGCATGGACACACATGATTCTCTTCGTGGTGTTTGCCCAGTCATCTTTTACTGTAGGAAACATCTTTGAAGGCATTTTCTGGTAAGTTTTTGTGTTGTCCATATTTCTTTCTGTCAGAGGGTCAATCTTCTGCGAGTCACTAACAAGAAGCAACATATTACATACCATTTGAGGTTACAAATTAACTGAACTAGATATTCTTCAGAGTGAATTGAGAGTAATGTCTTAACTGGAAAGTGACTCTTTTCATTCTTTGTATTTCAAAACTTTAGAATTAGTTGTTTGGACTTTACAAACTTACAAAGATGTGGCGCCATAGGTCACATGGTCTGTAGCTTAGCTATACCCAGTCTTAGCCTCCATTTTAAAGAGAAGGTGAGAGTTACTTGGGTGCATGTAACTGGGGATGGAAATGGCCTGAAAAGTTATGGCCCGTATCATAGCAGCAAAAATCTTTTGGGGAAAAAATCGGCAAACCAAAAGTATAAGATTTTTTGAAAAAATTGGGATAAAATGGGGAAAAAATCGGATTTAAAAAAAACGTAAAAAATTGTAGAACAAGAGATAAAAACTTTTTTTTGAAATCAAAAGGCATTTCCATAGCATAGAGATATAGAGAGCAAATAAAATAAAGGGTTTAACTAATGAATTGTAGAAAATAAATTTTTGTAGTTTATATTCATATCGCTGCTTACATTGCATTGCACATCTTTCAAACTTGATGCATTACTTCACATTGCATAACTAATAACTAGATGCTGATAGATGACAAAATTTCAACTACAATATAGTTTTTACAAAGTCAACCTAAGCAGTTATGCAATTACTTCACATTGCATAACTAATAACTAGGAGCAGCTGCCAATTGCATTTGCTTGTCATGGTATTCCATGAGACCACATTTCTTTGAGGCATTTTTTCAAACAGTTCACTGCCTTGTCTATGCTACCACATTTTATCAAACAGCTCACTGCCTTGCTGCTATGGCTAAAAGCCTAAAACAGGTGTTTTCGAACAAGCTATGGATGCTTGGAAAAAATCTATGAAAGCATAATAGTAAACAATAGCATAGACAAGGCAGTGAACTGTTTGAAAAAAATGCCTCAAAGAAATGTGGCTCACAATGATGGAATGCCATGACAATCCATAGCAAATTTGATTGTCATGGCATTCGTCATGGCATTCCATCACCATGAGACCACATTTCTTTGAGGAATTTTTTTCAAATAGTTCACTGCCTTGTCTATGTTGGCCTTGCCGTTGCACCAAAAGGTCGACCTGTCAATGCCCGATACAAGTGTCATATAAGATCCATGGGAGGTGGTTAAACCATGTCGTGAATCACGCGGTTAGTGTTGACCGAGGGGTGGAAGCGCCGAGCTTCCAACAATCCCCCCCCCACTCCCCCGTGTGCGATCGTGAGATTCGAACCTGTGACCCGACTTTGATACCGATTGTTGGCCTTGCTGTTGCACCAAAAGGTTGACTTGTCAATACTCGATACAAGCGCCAGATAAGATCCACGAGAGGCGGTTAAACAATGTCATGTCAACACTGATTGAGGGGTGGAAGCGTCAAGCTTCCAACAGTCTATGCTACCACATTTTTCATACATGTCTACCAAAGCATTTTATCCCCGATTGATACCGCGAGGGGCGTCCACAGGTTTTGCCCAGATCCAGATCAGGAGCGTTTGGGGCTTGAGGGGACGCCTGGGGGACGGCTGACACTTGTGACTTTGTCATTTTGATATTTGTAGTACAAACTTGTAGCCTTTTGAGCATTTTATTATTTTATATCATATGCACATTGACTATTTGACATGAATTATGGTCCATGGAAGCAATTAGGTAGTTGTAGTATTAATGTTCATTGTTATGATTATCATTACTCATATGAATATCTGAAATTTCCCTATATTTTTAAAATTTATCTCTCTCTCTCTCTATATATATATATACACTATACAGTAGTCCCCCTAGATCCTAATTCCCCTCAAAATTAGATCCCGAAATGCGTCCGGCGAATCGCCCGTCCCGAAATCGTCCGCCCGTCCATGAGTCCCAATCGTCCGTGATCCGCCCGTCCCCGTCCGGAAACTTGGCGGGTGGAACATAGCATTTTATCAAGCAGTTCAGCGCCTAACGCTATGGCTAAAGCCTTACAAAAAGCAGGTGCTTCGAACAAACTGTGAATGTTTTGGAAAATCTATCAAAGCATAATAGTAAGCAACAAGCTATGGTCTCATGGTTTTTTTTTTCGTGTGAAAATCAACATGATTTTATTTGTGCTTTTTTGCAGGTTTTAAACGTGTTTTTTTGGTAATTTTGCAATTTGAAACATGAAAAAATCGTTAACCAAAATGTCAAAGATTTTTTCAAAAAATCAGGGGAATAATCATCTAGCTTGCCGATTTTTTAAAATCGCAATTTATTGGGTTTTTTTGCAGATTTATGCTTGTATGGTCCATATATGATATGCTGATTAGTGTTTGAGATCTACTAGAAACCATGTTCATGTACTAAAAACATGCCCCAAAGCCAGAGCATGTTTTCCTGTTTCAAAGATGTTTGGTGCAATGAGCCGAGTGAAATAATATAAGAATAAAAAATACTCCAACCTATTAAAATTTATACTAATTGTAACTAAACCTATTTGTTAAAAGCAAGAGATAAAAACACTTTGATGCAGGAGCATCCTGGGTGAACGAGTTATCCACATCAACCAAAAAGATTTATAGTTGTTTATTTTAGTTTTGGTTTTCTTTGGCTTTGTTTTGGCATTTCTCAGCATAAGGAATTGTGTTGTGCATTCAAATTGTCAATTTGAAGTTTTCGCCAAAACACCGTTTGAAGGCTCCATGGGTAGTTTTGAAAATTATTTCTAGAAAATCCGTAAGGAATCAAGTAAAATCCTTTTGTAGGGACATTCTTGGAGGTACCATGTCGAATGTGCAAAAATAATCAAAGTTATATCTTTCACCGTTTGGGAGAAATTAACGCTGAAAATTTTTGTTTTTAATGCCAAAAGTGTGTTGCCGGTTTACAAAAAGTTTAAATTTTCAAAATTTATGAGGGCTGGAGCGAAATCGTTTTGCAGAGGACTTGAGGACATCATCCCAAGCCTACTCACCAATTTTCGGGTGAAATGAAGAACTTAGGATTTTTTTGCCTGTAGACACTCGAATTTGTCAATTCGCAAAATCAATCATGAGCAAATTTTATGAGTAAGATTGTTGGCATTAAAGATTTATTTTCATGTTATGATCACGTTTATGAGAAAGGAAAATAAAATAATATCCAAAAACAAAAATCAATGCAGCCACAAATTAAAGTGTGTAGGGGGGAATAAAAAAGAATGGGGGCAAAAAGAAAAACAGAAGGAGCAAAATACTAAGAGTCATTGTCAGAAGGAGAAGTTGGAAGTTTTCAAAGACAAATAACAAGATCCTACGTAGGAAAAAAAAAGAAAGGGAAGTCCACCAAGTAGAGAAAGATAATAGAAGAGAAAGATAGGTGTAGTAAAGGACAAGAGAAGAAATAAGGAGGGTCTGCGTAGCCAAAGAATTTTCAAGTGGTAAAAATTGCAGATGTAAATTAGAGGAAGTGGAAAAGAGATCACACCATGCCTGAGGGAAGATATATGCAAGTAAAGAGAATTAAAATGCAAAGAGGAAGATCGAGCCATAGTAGATGACAAATGCATAAAAGTGTGATTTGTAATTTGATTATTGAATTTGAATAAAAGAAAAATTGTTGATTGCAATCTTTGGGTAGATTGTTGCCTATTATAAATGCAAAATTGTGTGTGACTCCTCTTGTGACAGCAAGAGGAGTGTTTTGTATTGCGTCAAATGGTATTAGAGCTTGGGGTTTTGAGTGCATAGGCCAATCGTTGAACACGAGGAAGCTTATGCCAGGACTAGTCAGTAGAGTGGAAGAAAGAAGGTGGTAGAGAAGAAGCTCATGTAGGTTGTTGTAGGTGTGTGAGGAGTCCTGAGCAATGAGAGAACTTGAAGCCGTGAAGAATGTGAGTTGAGGTGAGATTGCAACATACAAGATGGGATGGGTCATGAGGAGACCTGCGAGAATATTGTTCTAGGAACAATATTGGGAGAAAGTAGAGAATGAGAAGTTCAAGAAGATGAGATAGATGGTCCGCCGTGAGGAAGTGAGAAAGATCGAAGCAAGGATCGAGAAATTTGGGAAGAATATTGGCAAAGGTGAGAGGACATTGGTGAAGAGGAGTAAGAAGAAGAAAGAGGACAGCGAAAATGAGTGTTGCAGCCCGAGAAGGAAAGAGGAAGATGTGAGAGTAGCCCCTATTGAAGAAGTTGCAGCGAGGACATGCCATGAGGAAAGCATGGAGAAAAGGGAAGAACAAAAGGAAGTGAGCAGCAGAGAGGTTGTAGTAGTAGAGCATGGCGAAGAAGATTTGTTGGCACAAATGTTGGTGATTGAAGTAGAATGGATGTCAAAGTTGCTTGTTGTAGCGAAGGGAGATGAACAAAAGGTTGCAATTGACGACGATGTGGAAGATAGCACAGTGAAATTCGATGATGCAGCTGTGAAAAAGAAAGAGGTAAATGTCAATTTTTAATTTGTTTCCAAAAGTGAAATTAGAGGATGCAATTGCAAAATTATGTGTAGATGTTGCGTGGTTGTGTGTAGAAAGGGTAGAGGATATTGCAAGTTGTTTTTGGTGGAGGTGGACAGTTAGAGGTGGAATGGATTCCATGAGTGAGAAGAGGAGAATAGAGGGTATTTGGTGGAGGAGGTCGGTCTATGGTGGACATGAGTCCACGAGGGGGAGAAGGAAGAGAGTGCAGTGTTGTCGAAGGGAGATGGCACGTGTTCCAGAGAGGTGCTGGAAGAAAATGAAGAAATAGCTTTGGTGCACTTGATACAATGATGGAGTTCGCTCAGATTGTTCACAATCTCAAAGAGCGATTCTATCATAACAATCTTTCTACCCGATGTGTCTGATGCAGGAGCATCCTGGGTGAATGAGTTATCTGCATCAACCAAAAAGATTTGTAGTTGTTTATTTTATTTTTGGTTTGCTTCGACTTTGTTTTGACATCTCTTAGCATAAGGAACTGTGTTGTGCATTCAAACTGTCAATTTGAAGTTTTCGCCAAAACACCATTTTAAGGCTCCATGGGCAGTTTTGAAAATTATTTCTGGAAAATCCGAAGGAATCAAGTAAAATCCTTTTGTAGGGACTTTCTTGGAGGTACCATGTCGAATGTGCAAAAATAATCAAAGTTATATCTTTCACCGTTTGGGAGAAATTAATGCTGGAAATTTGTGTTTTTAATGTCGAAAGTGTGTTGCCGGTTTACGAAAAGTTTAAATTTTCATAATTTATGAGGGCTGGAGCGAAATCATTTTGTAGAGGACCTAAGGACATCGTCCCAAGCCTACTCACCAATTTTCGGGTGAAATAGAGAACTTGGGATTTTTTTGCCTGTGGACACTCGAATTTGTCAATTCGCAAAATCAGTCATGTGCAAATTTCATGAGTAAGATTGTTGGCAATAAAGATTAATTTTCATGTTATGATCACGTTTATGAGAAGGGAAAATAAAATAATATCCAAAAAGAAAAATTAATGCAGCCACAAATTAGAGTGTGTGTTGGGGGGAATAAAAAAGAATGAAGGCAAAAAGAAAACAAAAGGAGCAGAATACTAAGAGTCATTGCCAGAAGGAGAAGCTGGAAGTTTTCAAAGACAAATAACAAGATCCTATGCAGGAAAAAAAGAAAGGGAAGTCCACCAAGTAGAGAAATAATTGCAGATTAGGAAGAGGCTGCACAAATAATAGAAGAGAAAGATAGATGTAGTAAAGGACAAGAGAAGAAATAAGGAGGGTCTGCGTAGCCAGAGAATTTTCAAGTGGTAAAAATTGCAGATGTAAATTAGAGGAAGTGGAAAAGATATCACACCATGCCTGAGGGAAGATATATGCAAGTAAAGATAATTAAAATGCAGAGAGGAAGACCGAGCCATAGAAGATGACAAATGAATAAAAGTGTGATTTGTAATCTGATTATTAAATTTGAATAAAAGAATTTTTTTTGATTGCAATCTTTTGGGCAGATTGTTGCTTATTGTAAATGCAAAATTGTGTGTAAGTTTGGTTGTGACAGCGAGAGGATTGTTTTGTATTGCGTCACACTCTTTACCTAATAAAATGCTGTTATAATCCTAAATAATCTTATTTGTTAATTATCAAAGCAAGAGAGAACTTCACGATCTTTTGAAGACAAAAGTTATGAAGGTCTTCTTAGGAAGATGTTTTGTAGCCTTTTTTATTTGAAGGGCCTGCATTATTGTTTTTCAATTGTGTGGGGTATTTTTTCATTTTGGGCAGATGAATTATCTTTTGTTTAACATATAGGTAGGCTAAGCTTGTTGTAACAGCAGCAATTTGGGTATTTGGAATACTTTTATCCCACAACCATCATGGCTCCCAAAGAAGATCCTGGGACTCCCATTACAGAAGTATTGCACCATTATTAGTGTAAAGAAAGGAGAAGGTACAAAATAGACAAGATAAAAATCTATATGGTGTCATATGTTTGGTTGTTTATTCCAGAGTGAAAGTCCTAGCTTTTTGTGGTTATGATGTGAAGATATGTCTTGCCTGAAGGTGATCTAAAAACCTGCCTTTCCAGGATGACCCCCTCATAAAAATATAAAAAAGGAATCTTTATTTAAAGATGACAAAGGTGGTCAAACTGAAATTGAAATTGAAACTACTACTTCGCAATCTTATGATATGGGTAATGTATATGTATTAATTGTATTGTTATTGAAATTGAAACTATTGCTTCCCAATCTTATGATATGGGTAGTGTATAGGTATTAATTGTATTGCTATCTTTCATCCAAGTGGGTACTTTGCAATTTGCATAAATGCACTGTTCAAAGAGGTGGTATAACCACAATTACCATTATTAGTTAATGTCAACAATGGCAGTAAAATAGGTTATGTGATTACCCTTTTCTCATGCAGGAGAAATTTGTTTCTTTATTGTGGATAATAACAAATTTTATAGTTGACAAACCTTGAGCTAATTTGATTGGAGTAGTCAAGATATGAGATCCCCTTTATCATGGTGGATAAAGTGATCCTTGAAACAGATATTTGTTGAACATCAATGTTACTTGGCCTTTTTGGGCTGCAACTTTTTGAAGGTTTATAAATTTCAGAGTTAGTGATAAATAGCATCATTCAGGAGTATTGCATGAGAAGATGCAGGATTTTGACTACTCTGGTGCTGTGCAGGTCATTGCATATGCAACCCTGTATAAAGATTTGCAGGCTTG